>JBBBDQ010001602.1:1265000-1280000 GCA_037127315.1 Ascarosepion bandense | reverse complement strand
TAGAAAACCTGATGCTGAGGGGATGAATAGAGAGGAAGAGAGACAAAGGAAAGCAATACTTGACAGACTTGAGCAGATGAATGGTGGAGAAGGGATCGAGTGGGATAACAGAAGAGGTATTAAGAGCAAACAAGGGATAGGAAGATGTGGAAGGCCATGATCGTCTATGTCCTGAAGGGACATGGCACTTAGAAGATTCATAAAAACTTATTGTATGATTTGGCAAATGTATCCAACAATAGTTTTGCACATATATTAAACTGAAACAGATTTATAAAAGCCTTACCTGTGGTAACAACCCAGCAATTTTTGCATATGCTAATCCTTGTGGAATAACTGTCATAGCGACAGTGATACCAGCAATCACATCACACTGGAAATATTGCCACCTGAAAAAAAAAAAAAAAAAGGTTCAAATATGAGAAGTGAATATTATCTCGTTCAAATAAAAAATGCTACACTATTTCTACAATGCTTTAAAAGTTGTGACATTATGAATGAGAGACCCACATAGAAGAGGATGTTGTCTAATTTTTATCTTGGTCTTAAGAGTTTCATGCTAATCAAAAGAAGAAAAAATAATAAATAGACTTTCATGGTCAAGTGCTAACAAACTGGATGTTGTGAATTTTCAACTAGGTCTTTATTAACAGTCATTTAGACTAAGAAAAGTTATTTCTTTTATTTTTTATAATCACCTCACTTCAAGCAAGGCAGAAATGTCACTGATGTGCAGAGGGTTACAGTGAAAAAATAAAAAAGGTACAGGGATATCGAAAAAAGATAAGAGATGACAACTGACATTGCATTTAAACTTTTGAAGATTGTAGCTATCAGGGAAGCAAGCAAATGAAAGTGAGTTCTACAAACAGGAAGTGCAAGAAAAGAAACTGTTAAAGTAGAAGAGTAGGTTGCATTTAACAATTTTGACAGTAAAAGAGTAGGACCTTAATGCTAATTTAGTAGCATGAATCAATACATGTGATCAAGGTATCAGGGGGAAAAAAAAAACCTCATCAGAGCAGTTGCCATAAAAATACTTGCAGAAAAGACGGAGGGAAGCCACATCACTTTAGCGAGAAAGTAACTGAGGGCAAGCTGCCAGGTCAGGATCGATGATATTTCAGATCTTCCTCTGAATTTTGTTGAGAATCTCAAGATGAATAGCAGAAGCACCCGAATAGATATGACAATAATATTCATAGCACGGGTGAATGTTAGATTTACAAATGTGCAAAATAGATTCTAACAACAAAATCTTTCTGGCCCGACACAGTGAACAGACCATCCTAGCAGTTGATGCAGCTATGGATTCAATGTTCTGGACTTCCCTTCTGATGTTGCTTGTTAGAGTTATCACTCATGCATAGTGATGTTGAAATGGGTAGAGAGAAGGCTAGTAGGAGAAAGATTTGAGAGGAAAAGCTGATCTATATATGTCTGAGATCTCAGAAATGGCAAAATTTGTCTTAAGTAACTTCTACCTTCCCACCTAAACTGTGCTTGAAAATCCTTGAATTAAACAACTAAATTTAATAAGTTAATATATTTTTTTCATTCTAAATATGTACATCGAAGCCTTTAGGTTTAATGTTATTTAGTAAGCACAATGTTGAAAACGTGTATTATGAACACTTGAACAGGCTTCATTATTCTATACTCATCAGATTAATTGACTCAAATTATATATTTAGAATGAAACTTGGATTTGGGAGAAATAAGATAAAATGTATTAAGAGCTAAAAGAGATAAGAAAATGTGGAGGTCCATGACCGCCTATGTCCTGATGGGTACAGCACATAAAAGAAGACTAATTCTATATTCGCCACTAAAACACCATGAGTCTCTTTAACATTACTCTAAGTTTGTTGAAAACTGTTATTTTGAAAAAATTTTTCCTTGTTTCTGTACTTCTTTAAAATCTATTTTGTTTGTCCATTTCTCATTTTGAGATATTTTATCTCTCATTCCATGAAATCAAATTTGAATAGTCCATTATTTATGAGGTATTGGCAGGATATAACATACATATGTGCTCAGTAACTAAGGAAGGGACAAACAGAATCATAATGCGATAAGAAAAATTAGTCACAGTTTCATAATAGAGACATGCAAATTCTACTCCAGCAGATTCTTTTCTCTCACTTCCCACCTGTGGAATTCCCTTCTGTTTACTTGCTTCCCCGACAGCTACAATCTCCAAGAATTTAAATGTAAAGTCAATAGTCATCTATCTTACTAACCTGCATCCTATCTCTCATGCTCCTTTTTCCATTCACTCCACTCATCAGTATTCTCATCCTTCTCTTACCTACTTCCTGACACCCCCTATAACCTGTCACTCTTTCTCATAACTTTCTATGTAAACCCCCTTGCTTGGGGCAATATGATTAGAAAAAAAAATTTTTCTATACTATTATAATGTGGATATAAAGTGGGGGGGGGGGATCAATTCTACATTACAATCAATATATAAATTGATCTCCAAGTTTATGGCTACAATAATCTTTCTCTTAACCACTCCCTGACACCCCCTATATAACCTGTCACCCTTTCTCATAACTTTCCTCCTATGTAAACCCCTGCAAAACAGTGGCAGTAAAATGCCTTGCTTGGGGCGATATGATTATAATAATAATAATAATAATAATAATATATATATATATATATATATATATATATAAGTGAATACACAACTTCAGCCTTTTAAAAGTTGCTAATTTCTGCACAATCCTGCTAAAGATTTATTTGTTCTGAGCCTTTTACTTGGAAAGTAAATCAGACTGATCATTCACAAATGGCAATGAACAGATGGCAATGAACAGATGGCAATGAACAGATGGCAATGAACAGATGGCAATGAACAGATGGCAATGAACAGATGGCAATGAACAGATGGCAATGAACAGATGGCAATGAACAGATGGCAATGAACAGATGGCAATGAACAGATGGCAATGAACAGATGGCAATGAACAGATGGCAATGAACAGATGGCAATGAACAGATGGCAATGAACAGATGGCAATGAACAGATGGCAATGAACAGATGGCAATGAACAGATGGCAATGAACAGATGGAATGGCAATGGAACAGATGGCAATGAACAGATGGCAATGAACAGATGGCAATGAACAGATGGCAATGAACAGATGGCAATGAACAGATGGCAATGAACAGATGGCAATGAACAGATGGCAATGAACAGATGGCAATGAACAGATGGCAATGAACAGATGGCAATGAACAGATGGCAATGAACAGATGGCAATGAACAGATGGCAATGAACAGATGGCAATGAACAGATGGCAATGAACAGATGGCAATGAACAGATGGCAATGAACAGATGGCAATGAACAGATGGCAATGAACAGATGGCAATGAACAGATGGCAATGAACAGATGGCAATGAACAGATGGCAATGAACAGATGGCAATGAACAGATGGCAATGAACAGATGGCAATGAACAGATGGCAATGAACAGATGGCAATGAACAGATGGCAATGAACAGATGGCAATGAACAGATGGCAATGAACAGATGGCAATGAACAGATGGCAATGAACAGATGGCAATGAACAGATGGCAATGAACAGATGGCAATGAACAGATGGCAATGAACAGATGGCAATGAACAGATGGCAATGAACAGATGGCAATGAACAATAACTGTCCAGGTGCTGCTGATGAAACGTCTTAAGAGTTTTCTTTGTGCCTTCTCTGATACTCTGAGAATAAATTGAATTGGAATTCATGATAATTGGCCGAGAGTAACTGATGCGATATCTCACAAGCAATATCTTTTATTTTAAGCCTTCTGACAATCACATGCAAATGGAGAGTAATTAAATACAATTCATAGATAAAAATGAAGCAAGTAAACAACAACTGTCTTGATACTGCTGATGAAATGTGCTCCACAGAACACAATTTCCCTATTAAGTTTTCTCAGGTGACCAGGAAAATTGACAAAATTGTTGAAAATGAAAAAGTAAAACAGGACATTTATTTCAAACATGGATATCCACCAATAATGTTTGAACTAATATATATATATATATATATATATATATATATATATATATGTGTGTGTGTGTGTGTGTGTATGTATATATATATATATATATATATACACACACACACACAAATCTAGTTGAAGAGAACCAACAGTTTTATAATACTTTTTTATAAAAGTGCTCAATATATATATTGAGCACTTTTTGTGTGTGTGTGTGTGTGTGTGTGTGTTTCTATTAAGCTTTCTTTTATTCGATATTATTTTGGTTGTATGCAATATGTTGATCTATATGTGCACGAATTGCACTAAATGTCAAGTAAACCTAGAAGGGA
Source organism: Ascarosepion bandense (assembly GCA_037127315.1). Classification (NCBI taxonomy): domain Eukaryota; kingdom Metazoa; phylum Mollusca; class Cephalopoda; order Sepiida; family Sepiidae; genus Ascarosepion; species Ascarosepion bandense. The sequence continues at coordinate 1,275,645 of JBBBDQ010001602.1, read as the reverse complement.
GTCTAGGAGTCTTTCTTTGCAAGGAATCATATATATATTACATTTATGTCATTATTACTCAAAACATTCTGCTGGAGAAGTATACTTCATACATTCTGCCAAAGTGTGTGTGTGTAGACACACACACACACATTATAATTACTTTGAATAAGTTATCACAGTATGCTTTTTTTCTTTTAACTAATCAGAATGAAGTTCAACTTATAAATTTGAAAATATAGGTTATATGTTTGGGGAATACAGGTTTTCTTTCAATCATAACGAGAAAGTCAATTGAGCCAGCATCTAGACTGATTTTTTCTTGTGCAATGTATCTATTTTGTTACAAGTTTATTGTCTTAGCTTTCTTTGTACTCCAGCATATTTTAAAAACAAAAAAGAAAACATTTTATATTTTTGATTTGACTTAAAGGGACCTTTGAGTATGATTACACAAAGTTTGAACTTCATTCTGATTAGTTAAATTAAACACATAAATTTTTCTGTCTTCCCCCATCAATATCAACTGTTTAAATAATAAGCATAGTGTTTTATACATTCAAATGCAAATCATTTTCACAACAGCAAGTCAACATTGCCTGTTAACAAGGTAAAATCTCAAAACAAATTTCCATGTCACAATATAAATTAATTTAAAAAACAAATATATATATATATATATATATATATATATATATATATAGTGTATCAAGGCAGCAAATAATTTTCTAAACATATACTGTTAAATATAAGAGATAATGAATGTCTATTATGCTTAATCATGAGCCGTAATAATCATATTTTGGCTTTAATTTCAGGTGAAAATAATAAAAAAGCTTAGAACCAACTTAGACATTCATTGTCTCATATTTAACAGTATATGTTTAGAAAAAAAAAAATTATATATATATATATATATATATATATATAATAAATGGTCAGCTACTCATTTTCTAAGCACAGCCATCTACAAGGGCTGCTAGCCAATCCCTGTCACAGACACCTGTGCAAGTGCAGCAATCTCTCTCTCTCTCTATATATATATATATATATATATATATATATATATATAATCACAGTGTTGACATAGGACTATTCTGCATGATAGCTGCCATTTTCATGCTTCAGTACTATCTTCAGACCAGAAAAATTTTATCGAAGCGTGAAACTGACAGTTACCATGCAGTGTTCATTCTTATGTCTACACTGTATCTATATCACTAACACTGTACACATTTCCTCTATAAATAAAACATATCTTTAAACAAATATAATATGTTGGGTTTATTTGAGCAGCAATTTTGTCATTGATGCAAGTTTGGTTAAAGATAAATTTCTTGGTTAAGGATTTAAAAAAATATTTTCCCCTATCTTTGAGATAATATTTTTTGTTTTCTGTTCAGTGTTTAAATATAAATTATTCATTTTTTGAATACTTTGACTTTTTGAAAGGAGAAAATACTTTGAGAATAAACAACTTATATTTAAACTTTCACTACAAAAAAAACAAATGATCTCTCATATAAATGTGGGGGGGGGAAAAAAAAAAACCCTTAAAGATCTTTGTTGATTTTAACCATACTTGTGTATACAAAATATTTCAGCCTAAATATGCCTAACTAATATATATATATATATATATATAGTGGGCATGCCATTAAAAAGTGCTCAATACATATATATTTTAGAGCTTTTGAATATTTTTCATTTGGAAATGGAATTTATTTCCACAACCTAGATTTCAAACTTTTGGTATGTTCAGGTGATTTATAAATCAAAAGATTGAAAACTAGGATGCGGAAATAAATGGTTTCCAAATGAAATATGTTATGGAGAAACACACCTATTCCTCAGATAATGGACTCTCCCTCCTATATTAATAAGAGTTAACAGGAAGTTAACTCGAGAAGTTCTATCGGAATTCAAAACTACTAAGCGGTTGATATTAGCCGGCAGTTAACCGAATACTAAGTAGTCAGCTTTCAGTGGAAGATTACCAAGTTCCTAACATTTTGAGTGCGTTAAGTTGATTAGCAACCGACATAGCAAGATTATAACCTTCAGTGCGAAAACTACTCCACAACAATATATAAATAGCAAGCTATAAATTTTCTGAGTACATCCATCTACAAGGGTGGCAAGCCAATCCCTGTCACAGACACCTATTCAAGCACATTTGCATTTGTTCAGCACTCACAGAGCCCACTAATGGTTTATATTAAAACTATGCAGAGTTGACATTGGTTAAAGTTTCTGGGAGTGAGTGAGTATGTAATCTGGTATGATCACCAGTTTGAACAGGGCCCTTATGCTCAGACCTTCAGTCACAATGACTTGTGACTGTTTTAGCACAAACATCAACAGTTTCCAAACAGTTCCATCTATCCGATTTTCACTCACTATGCGTGGATCAATCTGGAGTGTGGCTTTCCAGAATTATATTTTTATATATTAGCAGACTTTCTTTTCTGTGGTTAAATTTATTTGCTGCATCCAATGTAATAGTCTTTTAATTCCTTAGATAAAGCATTCTTAATTTTAATAATCCCTATCCCACAGACAAAACACCTTCCTTAGTCCCACCAACTCCAACCTTCACAGTTAGGACCTGCCAGGTCATGTTGAATGTGTAAAATCATCCCTACTCCCTTTTTATTCCTTTAAGTCAGGAGTGTTTCACTCCAACAGCCTTTTCTCAAAAACTTTTACATTGATGAACAAACTCCTGAGAGGATGCTTCAGTAACCACTACAATCTTTGAGCCTAGGGTTAACTAATATTTATCTTATATACCCTTAATATGCATTTCTTACTACTACTATTCCCCTCACAACAATCTCATTCAGTCCCTTAGGGGGCTCTTGGGCCTTGTATTGAATGAACTGAAATAAAAACTAAAGTAAAAACAAATATTAAATAGCTTTGACTGTTCCTTTCTTTCTTTCTCTTTCGTCAGCCGTATTTTAATCTGTCTACTTTCTTTCTGCCATCTGTAATTTGACCCCCATTGGCCATCTTGGTGTGACCAAAATTCAGACACTCGTGTTGTGTTGGAGTTCTGTTTTGTTTGAAATATTCTTAAAGTAAGCCTTTTCTTTTTTTTTTTTTTTCTCCTGTCTAATTTTAAATTTTAAGCTTTTCATGTTTAATTGGTTTTCATTAATTTAATTCTTGATTTTAGCAGATATCTCTTGACTGGACTTTACTAAGTTAAAACTTAGTAATCCACCACCATGTTTTTTTTGTTTTTTTTCAAGTGGAGTTGATAGATCTATCGCCCGGTTCACACTCCACCCACGTCTATTGAACAGGTTAAGAGGCTCATCCCTTGTTCCCTCTTTAGGATGTGGTTTCCGGCTTTCTCTTTACCAATCTTTTCACTATTACGTAGCCCCATGCACATCAGTGGCGGTACCGCCTTGCTCTCTGTGATTAAAAAAAAATAAATCAATAACCGTGATTGTGAGTACACAAATCTACTTGCCTTGTAATTTCCCCTCATGCAAGTATAGAGGAAAAAAAAAAAAAACAAAAAAAAAAAACAAACAGAAAAATGTATACCTACCGATAATTTGGAAGCCATTGGATAATAGGAAATTTCTTTTTGAGACATGATTTAATTTTGTATTTTGAAAATAACCTGGTTTGCACATTTGCTTCTGTTGCAGGATTTGAAATGGGGAGTAATCTTTCAGACTCTTCTTCAGTCATTTTCTACGAAATAAAATGAACAATTTTGAAAAATCCATGTCATAGGGAAATAATTTTCTTTTTCCAAACAAAACAAATATCTTAAGATTTTGAAGAAGGGAAAACAAATATGGCAAAACTCTTTCTAATTCCAAGATATTGCTGATTTCCAATCAAGTCTTAGTGTTTAGGGCTTGAGACCAGATAAAAGACTAAAATCTTTTCTTTAAAATGTTAATAATCAAAGCAGGCTGGCTGTTCTCCCATCAGAGCTAAATTAACCTTTCACATATATGAAAATCAGTGTGTATGGAGAAGAGCAGGAATATGAATGGTTTTAGGATATAAGGACTATCAATGCAGATATTTATTGCCAACAACTTGATAGAGCAAATGAAGTATTATGTTAAATAATTTCTTCTCTGGGATAATAGAAATGGTTTTATTCTCCTTTCATGACAAAACATTATGCAAAAGAAACCCAATTAAGACCGAGTTTGAGTTTTGTTTAACGGCATATCAACTTCTGTCGGTTATTTACTGCAAAAAGGTGGGGTTTTAAAGTATTTTTTTTAGTGTTCAATTACAGTGAAAAAGTTTAGTCAGATTTTAATGAAAATTGTTTTTATTTTTTTTTTTTAGGAAACTGAAAATGTCTACTTTTATATTCAAAAATGTTTTGCTGAGAATCTTTTTTTTTTCAAAAGTGTGTTATGGTAATAATTTTTTCTTCAAAAATGTATTTTGGTAATATTTTTCCTTCAAAAATATATATATATTTTTATGTATATATTTCTATAAAAGTGTATTTTTATACTTTCATAGTGTTTTGACCCCGGTTTGGAGGTTAACTATTTGCCCATAACTGGGATCTTAACAGGTGCTACCACCCAGAGTCAGGGTCAACCTGAGAACAACAGCAATTAAGAGGTGGTTCTATGTTTCTTACAACCTCCCAATAAGAGGTCTTGTTTACCATCATGCCCAAGACCACCAATAAAAACTCACCAGATTTTGTCACCTATAGATTTTCATTTGTTTTGGTCATTAGAACATTTTATAAGTAGCAAAACATACAGAAAGAATTAACTTCTTACATATATGAAAATCAGTGTGTATGGGGAAGAGGAGGAATATGAATGGTTTTGTTCATAATGGACAATAGAGATAAAGGACTATCAATGCAGACATTTATTGCCAACAACTTGATAGAGCGAATGATGTTAAAAGTGTTCTTCTCTGAGAGAATAAAAATGGTGTTATTCTCCTGCATAATAAAAAACATTATGCAAAAAAAAAAAAAAAAAAAAAAAAAAAACTCAAAATCCCACCAGATCTTGTCACCTATAGATTTTCATTTGTTTTGATCATTCTTTTATGTGCCCTGTCCCTTCAGGACATAGGCGATCATGGCCTTCCACTTTTCCCTATCACTGGTGGCTCTTAGCACACCTTCTCCTGTTACATCATGCAACCCTCGTTTCATCATCCACCTGATCAGGTCCTTCAAATATGTTATCCAATGCTTTCCCGTCTCTTTCATTAGAACATTTTATAAGTGGCAGAACATACAGAAAGAAAAAAAGTTGAAATCAAACATTTTTTGGGGGGAGAGAGAGAAAAGGGAGAGAGAAAAGGGAGAGAAGAAAAAGGGAGAGAGAGAAGAGAGAGAGAGAAAAAGGGAGAGAGAGAGAGAGAAGAAAAAGGAGAGAGAGAGAGAGAGGGAAAAAGGAGAGAGAGAGAGGAAAAGGGAGAGAGAGAGAGGAAAAGGGAGAGAGAGAGGAAAAAGGGAGAGAGAGAGGAAAAAGGGAGAGAGAGAGAGGGAAAAAGGGAGAGAGAGAGAGGGAAAAGGGAGAGAGAGAGAGGAAAAAGGGAGAGAGAGAGGAAAAAGGGAGAGAGAGAGAGAGAGAGGAAAAAGGGAGAGAGAGAGAGAGAGAGGAAAAGGGAGAGAGAGAGAGAGAGAGGGAAAAAGGGAGAGAGAGAGAGAGGAAAAAGGGAGAGAGAGAGAGAGGGAAAAAGGGAGAGGAGAGAGAGAGAAAAAGGGAGAGAGAGAGAGAGGAAAGGGAGAGAGAGAGAGAGGGAAAAAGGGAGAGAGAGAGAGAGGAAAAAGGGAGAGAGAGAGAGAGGAAAGGGAGAGAGAGAGAGAGAAAAAGGGAGAGAGAGAGAGGGAAAGTGTGAGAGAGAGAGAGAAAAAGGGAGAGAGAGAGAGAGAGAAAAAGGGAGAGAGAGAGAGAGAGGAAAAAGGGAGAGAGAGAGAGAGAGGAAAAAGGGAGAGAGAGAGAGAGAGAAAAAGGGAGAGAGAGAGAGGAAAGGGGAGAGAGAGAGAGAGAAAAGGGAGAGAGAGGAAAGGGAGAGAGAGAGAGAGAGAAAAAGAGAGAGAGAGAGAGGAAAAAGGGAGAGAGAGAGAGAAAAAGGGAGAGAGAGAGAGAGAGAGGAAAAAGGGAGAGAGAGAGAGAGAGGAAAAGGGAGAGAGAGAGGAAAGGAGAGAGAGAGGAAAAAGGGAGAGAGAGAGGAAAAAGAGAGAGAGAGAGGAAAAAGGGAGAGAGAGGAAAAGGGAGAGAGAGAGGAAAAGGGAGAGAGAGAGGAAAAAGGGAGAGAGAGAGAGAGAGAAAAAGGGAGAGAGAGAGAGAGAGGAAAAAAGGGAGAGAGAGAGAGAGGAAAAAGGGGGAGAGAGAGAGAGGGAAAGGGGGAGAGAGAGAGAGGAAAAGGGAGAGAGAGAGAGGAAAAGGGAGAGAGAGAGAGAGGAAAAAGGAGAGAGAGAGAGAGGAAAAAGGGAGAGAGAGAGAGAGAAAAAAGGGGGAGAGAGAGAGAGGGAAAAGGGGGAGAGAGAGAGAGGAAAAAGGGAGAGAGAGAGAGAAAAAGGGAGAGAGAGAGAGGAAAAGGGAGAGAGAGAGGAAAAAGGGAGAGAGAGAGAGAGGAAAAGGGAGAGAGAGAGAGAAAAAGGGAGAGAGAGAGAGAGAAAAAGGGAGAGAGAGAGAGAGGAAAAAAGGGAGAGAGAGAGAGAGAGAAAAAGGGAGAGAGAGAGGAAAAAGGGAGAGAGAGAGGAAAAGGGAGAGAGAGAGAAAAAGGGAGAGAGAGAGGAAAAGGAAAGAGAGAGGAAAGGGAGAGAGAGAGGAAAGGGAGAGAGAGAGAAAGGGAGAGAGAGAGGAAAGAGAGAGAGAGGAAAAAGGGAGAGAGAGAGGAAAAAGGGAGAGAGAGAGAGAGGAAAAGGGAGAGAGAGAGAGAGGAAAAAGGGAGAGAGAGAGAGGAAAAAGGAGAGAGAGAGAGGAAAAGGGAGAGAGAGAGAGAGGAAAAAGGGAGAGAGAGAGAGGAAAAAAGGGAGAGAGAGAGAGGAAAAAGGGAGAGAGAGAGAGAGGAAAAAGGGAGAGAGAGAGAGGGAAAAGGGAGAGAGAGAGAGGAAAAAGGGAGAGAGAGAGAGAAAAAGGAGAAAGAGAGAAAAAAGGAGAAAGAGAGAAAAAGGGAGAAAGAGAGAAAAAGGGAGAAAGAGAGAAAAAGAGAGAAAAAAAAAGATTTCTGTAAATGTAGAATCAAAACTGTCTTATTAGGTGGTAGCCATTGAAAATAAAGATGATTAAATTTTTAGTGCAAGATATTTAAAATATTTATTTTTATATACTTTCAGGTGAAAGGTCAGTATTTTCCAAACGCCAAAATATTTCAATAAATTTAATGCACAGTTGTTTTTATATTTCTCCTAATAAAAGGTCATTACTTTCCTCATACTCTAGTATTTTTTTTTTTTTATCGTATCACCCTGAGCAAGGCGGTAACGCCACTGATGTGCAGGGACTACGTAATAGTGAAAAGATTGGAAAAGAGAAAGCCGGAAACCATATCCTAAACAGGGAACAAGGGATGAGCCTCTTAACCTGTTCAATAGACGTGGGTGGAGTGTGAACCGGGCGATAGTTTAGTCTATCTACTCCAACAATAAATTTAACACTCATTTACTTTTATATCCCTTCTGGTAAAAGATCATTACTTTATTTGAGACGCCACTATATATAGTGGAAGAAGTAATACTATGAATTCTGCCGAAAAGAAAAATTAAATTAAACCCAGACGAGTAGCAAAAAAGGAAGGAGCCGGCTTGGCACTTCTGAACCGAAAGTTGGGGTTACTGCCGGAGTCGATATGATGTTTAAAAACCCAAAATCGGCAATGAAGGCAGGACATCACTGAAGAGCTCCTTTAAACACCAAAAATGTATTTATGAACTTATGAATAATGTAGATTACTAAAGGTTAACATTTTTTTTGTCAATATTTCTGAGGTGATACATTGTATTTACATTATTTACATATTTCAGAGTGTTGTCCTCATCTTTATTGCCATATTCACAAAGTTTTGGTCATTGTATACTGTGACCTTCCTCAGGTGATTGAAATTTCAAACTCAACTGTATTTCGATCACTAGGCTAGATTGTTCTCGTTCCATGAGTCATGCCACTTCTAGATGTCTTAGTTATCTCCATTTAACTCGGTGTTTTTATTTATCACTAATGAGTCAAATCATTGGACTCAACCAACACTTTTATCAACTGGGTCATATGTCCTTGAAGACAATGGCCAAAATGTTGTGAATTTGGCAATAAAGATGAGGACAACAGTCTGAACAATATAAATAATGTAAATACATTTTTTATATCCTTTTTTTTATAGTGTCATTAGTTTAAGAATACACATGCACAAACATGAATAAGTTCATCACCTGACATAGTTTTGAATCTTGATTTGAAATTTTAACTGTATAGGGTTTGATTTAGATGATTAATATTCATCAATGAATTAAGGGTACTAACAAGGAAGGTCATGCTGAAAAATAAATATTTCTTTTGGAAAAGTACAATGATGTGCCAAAATCCATGGGTTAGCTGCCAAGTATTCTGTAGAATATCCCTGTGCTAGTAGCTTGTATGGTACCTTGTTGACAACTGCAATGCATGGCTTCATCAGGTCATCACACACACACACATATATATATATATATATATATATATATATAGTTGACTCTTATTGTAAACAATAAATGAGAATCAACAGTGGATGGTGCTATTCATTTTACATTTACGCAAAGGATTTCTGTCCTGCATGCAATTGTGTTGTTGAACTATTAGCCATCCAGCTGCTAATCACTCTGCACTAAGATTTGTTTAAAGTGGTCATTTGCTTGTACAGCAAAAAGTACACTCTTCGTCAAAATAACGTAGCCTATAAAGGTGCACTATGTGCCATGCATTAGGTGTCTGTGATGATCATATTTTATTATTATCACGGAGTTTGATCTTCCCGAGGCCTTAAATACATTGGGTAGTGCATGGATGTCAGAGTTTGCCATCTCTGGTACGAGGGCTGGTGGCTTAGGAGCACCTATGATGACTTTGCTCAGGCTTTGAAAAGCCACCACACGCGTACACACACATACATATATATATATATACACACACACACACACACACACACACTATACAAATATTTCACGCCCACAGTACGTATTTACGTAGATGTCTCACATGTGCACATGCAGTGCATTCACATAAGAAACGTGCATACTCAGGCACACACACAAACTATTTGACCCATAGATGGGACCATAACTAGTACTATCACTATATATATATATATATATATATATATATATATACACACACGCACACAAAAGATGCGATGAATAAATTGTAGTCTAAAAAAAAAAAAAAAAAAAAAAAAAATAGTATTAGCATTTCATTTTAACACATATTTACCTAAATTACGCAAAATATCTTGAAATACTAAAAAGTAAATTTATTCAATAAAATCGCCACTTGCTTCAACCACGGCCTTTAGAAGATTTCAGAATCTCCTGCAACTCTTCCAGACAATCTTCTTAAGTTGGTGAATGTGGCATAATTCTTGCATTCAGTTCATCTTTGGTGTTACAAAGAATTTTGTTGCTCTCTTGCTCAATTGCTCCCCACACATAATAATAAAGAGATGTACAGTCTGGGGAGTTAGCTAGATGTAAGGGGTGATGTAATTACAGAAATTGTCTGACAGCCATGACTGGGTTTCCTACTTGTGAGGCAGGGTACAGAGTCATGTTGTCTGACAGAGAGTCTTCCAGCAGCAACTCTCTTGACCCAGGGCACCACTATCTCCTCAAAGCACATGATATAGATCTCCATATTGAGTCTGTGGACCTCACCATCAAATTTGGAAGATCAGAGTGAGTTTTCTGAGCTACTGTACCTTTGTAATCACCATCAAACTCATCCAACTCTTTCTGAATCCTCTGCACTGTCCTCAGATTGACACCTAAACACTCTGAAATGTTTGTATTAGAGCTTTCAGCACAAATACCAAGCAGTAATTTTCTTACAGATGGTGCCCAACTGACCCTGCTATACTGTCCAGTCGACAAAATTAAAAACAACACACATGCATAAAATAAAGATTTAAAATGGTGACAATTTATTCATCATATCTTGTGTGAGTGTGTATACACACACACACACACACACACACACACACACACACACACACACACACACAGTTTAGTAAAAAACCAGAAGTTTTTTTCTTTGATATTTTTTTAATATTCATTCCTTTTTAATTTGGACAATGCCTACTTAATGACAATAGTCAATACACAAAAGAGATGTAAAAGAGTGACAGTAATTAACATAATAAATCAAACACATTTAATATTGTCAGCATGAACAACTTCTACAGCAAACTCAAAAATATAAAAGAAACATTAATTAATGATACTTTCCCTAACCAAACAAAAGATAAACAAATTATGACAACCTCAGAAAAAAGATGAACAATATTACAAAAACCAAAAAACATTCTATAGAAACATTATTCTATAGAAACCAACAACACATTAACTAAAAACTTATCAGAGCAAAACAACAGACACATATCTTTAAAAATGAAAAAACAGGTATATTGATTACATTCTTAGTACATTATCATACAGGTTAAATTACCA
>JBBBDQ010001602.1:987500-1252500 GCA_037127315.1 Ascarosepion bandense | reverse complement strand
TTCCCTCCAGTTATGGGTTAAATAATAGGACAGATTGGGTTTTATAGCCTTGGTTGGCAACCAATCTACTGCAGAAAGTAATGGCAACCTACTGCGGGATAATCTTCTGCTCAGTCAGTCATGTCTCTTTCGAGACATGATCGCCCAAGCGTGTTTCACGTATGGCACTTAACTGACTGAATATAATAGTTGAAAACAAAAACTTCTACTGGGCATAAAGTGGGGGATCAATTCTCTACTGTTATGAGATGATAAACTGATCCCCCGTTAATTACTTCTTACTAATATTACAATATATTCTGTCTTCTCACTCCATCTATGTGTTGAATAGCAGGATGGATTGGATTCTGTATCTTTGGTTGGAACCAGTATACCGTAGAAAGCAATGGCAACCAACTGCGGGATAATCTTCTGCTCAGTCAGTCATGTCTCTTTCGATATATGATCACCCAAAGCATGTATCACATATGGCATTTAACTGAGCTATGGGTTAAAAAAAAAATCCAAAGAAAACAAACACAAAAAAGAAAACATTATCTCCTATAATAGGGGCAAAATTTTATTGAAATGAAGAACATTCACTCAGACATTAAGTGACATTAGAATATCACATTTAGGACAGACAAAACAAGAAAACTGGATGCGTAGAGACAGGAAAAGAGCATAAGACAAGGATGGGTCTTCTCACCAGATTTATTCAACCTACACAGTGAGGTAATTCCGAGAGAACTAGAAGTCCTGTCAGGATTTGTCACTGTTAACCACAATCTTAATAATATAAGATACGCAGATGTCACGGTGCTGATAGAAGACACAGAAAGAAAACTTGTAGGGAATATGGCCTTTATTCACCACTTTTTAATTTTAAACATTTGGCAATTGACAATGAAGAACAAAGAACAAATAATAAACAAAAGAATTTTCTGATATTTGGTAACAAAAACATAAAATTTATATTGTGAAATATACAAGATGTGAAAATGATATTAGATGTGGAGAGAATAAATAGGGAATTAAAATGCGTTTTATAAATGCAAAGTTCATATAATTATGTATGAATAAATTCTTTCCAGGTGTGTTGTGGTGCAATGGATATTGACTCAGAACGACAAATTGGGGAGCCGAGTTCAAATTCCAGTTGGATTCCTTGCATTCACTTACGTACAAATACCCTTGGGAAAGGTATTAATCCATCTCTTCCTTCCAGTTATGGGTTAAATAACAGGACAGATTGGATTCTATAGCTTTATCTAGCAACCAGTCTACAGCAGAAAGCAATGGCAACCTACTGTGGGATAATCTTCTGCCCAGTCACTCATGTCTCTTTTGAGGCATGATCGCCAAAGTGTGTATCACGTATGGCACTTAACTTACTGACCGAAATTCTTTCCCTTTTACTGTTAAGCAAAAAGCATGTAAACAAAATAGTTTGTTGAAAAAGTTGTTTTTAAATGAGTTCAAAGGCTATGTCTTGAAAAGAGTTAAATGTTTTGTTCTTTGAGTTAACATAATATCAAGTGAGTGATTACATCATTGAGTGAATGAGTGAGTAAATTATAATTTTGTGTTAAGAGGCACTTAACTTCATAAAATTCAACCGTTAATAATTGCGTGAATTTCAGTGGCACTGGACTGAATAATTCTCACTTGAGATTCAGACAAAAGTCTCTTCCTTATATACAGTATGATAGGATCAACATGTTCTTTGACGTGTCCTCATGTGCTTCATGTTTTCTGACCAGTCAGTGATGACTAGAGCGAAATTCAAATTTTAAATTTTCCGATCCAGCATCTGTGTTTAAGAAACACTAGTTATCATTCTGAAGCAAATATAATATTGCAATTTTTTAAATTTAATATTGCAAAATGGATTCCACAACTTCCTACAGACAGTAGTGAAAGAAAGCGAGAAGAAAGGACTAAACATAAACTACAAGAAAACTGAATGCCTGGTCATCAGTAAAAAGAGGAGCCCAAAATTTTAATTACAGTTTGGGGATAATCAAGTAGGTACAGAAATTTAAATATCTGGGAAGTGTTCTAACAGAGAATGGAAAGTGAGATACTGAGATTCAGTGGCGTATTGGCTTGGCCAAGGATGCATTTCAAATGTTGAAGAGTATTGAGAGACAAGACAATTTTGCTGGAAACAAAAAAAAGAATACTGGACTGTCATGTGATATCTGTCCCTCAATATGGTAGTGAATGCTAGAAAATCTCAAAAGACTTGAAGCAGAAGAAACGTGGTTCTACAGAAGGATGCTGAGAATACTATGGACTGAACATGTGAGCAACGATGAGGTTTTGGAGAGAATGAAAACGAAAAAGAACATGCTTAACATCAGGTAGAAACAGTTGAAGTTTCTGAGATACGTAATGAGAAAGGAGGACTTGGAGAATCTGACACAGAGGGTAAGAGAGAGACAGGGGAAAACAGTGTAGGACATACTTGATGGGCTTAAGCAAGTAGATGGTAAAGCAGGGTTTGGGAGAAATAACATGACAAAATAAGAGCTCCAAGGGATAGCAAGATGCAGAGGGCCCTGATCACTTACGTCCCGAAGGGACAGGGCACATAAAAGAAGATGGCTACGTGACTGATAGAAATATTATTTCATGCTGTATTTTTTTTAAGTTGATATTTATTCTTTCTAAATAAGCCTAATATCAATTGGTAAGCAAAGTGTGTGATGAACACTTGAACAAACTTGTGATTTTTAAATTTATACTCGACTTGGATAAAAAGACATAAGATTGTGACACATACACACATCACACACACTAACTTACACAATCATGCAATTGTATGTATTAAATTCCGTATGTAACCATTTTATGTTTGAATAAATGTAAGCTGCTTGCTGATTGGTTTGAGCTAGCCAATCAGAATCAAGGTAAGTGAACTACATTTTTAATGCCAAATTGTAAGGATGTTTGAACCCTATATATACAATTTGCCACGCATTTTCAGACAGTTGGCAGCAGTTCAGATAATACCAAGCAAGGCAGTGACAGTCACAGCTGCCTGTGATAGCACGCTGCTATCGCAGGGTCGCATTCTTCAATATCAAGTAATTTTCTTACACACCTACACTAATTGCAAGATGCAACTAGATGTCTTATTTCTTTAAAAAACACATGTACAATACAGTTGGCACCAGAATTTCTTATGCACACATCATGTCAAAATATACAAGCTTTAAGTCCAACTCACCCTCTCATACAAATTCATTCTTTCGCACAACTACAAAAATGAATGTTATTCAACTGGAACATCTGCGCGAATCCACCTGTGCAGAGACGACTTTTGGTCATTTGCTTTCTGGTCGTTATAGAGCAAACACCCGGTCCCTCGCTTTTGCTCGGTATGTATCACCACAAACTCCCAGATTTGAACAATTCTTTTTAGTAATAATATTCCTCACATAAATTTCTTATCACACTGATAAATCTTACAGGAACAATGAACATTTCAACTTACATCAAAAGCTCCAACACAAATTTTCATACAGTCCATGGAAGACACTTTCAAACAATTTCAACATCTATGTATTTCTTGTTAATATTTGTTAAATACACTTTATAGTTGCAAATTGATGCTTTGGCAATTTCATTCCACTTTCCATTTGCTTGTTTAATGAATGATTTTCAACACTCATAAACATAATGGTGGTATGTAAGAATTTAGTCAGGAAGCTCCTTTGGGAAGTGGCCTTGTGCCATGTAAAAAATTCAACAGAGAAATCAAACTCTAAATTAACCTTGCAGCAGACGCCCCCACAAGATTGTGTTCTCTCACTTGTACAAAGCCTGGAGTGTATGGTGTCAACTGTCTAAGTCAATTCAATAATTTTTATGTAATCTGACAAAAACTAATCTCTGTGAAGAAGAAAAAAAAAAAAAAAAAATCACAGAGTGGTTTTCCGAAAGTTTGACCATGCTTAGAATATGAGTTGAGGTAAAACAATTTAAGGAACTTAATTCTGTATGTACGTGAAAAATTATTTTGGGCGTTTTTTTTTTTCCAACTCGTCCTCTTTTTTAAAAAAAACTTCCAAAATTCACCACGTACTTAATTCCATCTATTTATTTAGTAATTTTTGCATATCGAAATTTAAAAATAAAAACACTTCAAGTTAGAAAACGACAATAAAATTAAAAAAAAAAATGCAATTTATTTTTTGACACTATTTCTCTTTTTTTTTTTTCTTTTTTTTTTTTTTTTTTTACACATTTTCAACAAATGACATTAAAAAAGAAGAAAAAAAAAAGCATTCGAGAACTCAAAAGAACTTTAGTTTAAATTTTGAACTTTTATTTTTGCATAAAAATGGAAAATTAACTTATTTTCTTTTAAATTTAGTAAAAAAAAAAAAAAAAAAAGTAAATTTACATCAAACAAGCATTATTTTTTTTTTTTAAATCATCGATATACACTGGTTGGAACGTTTAAAAAACAGAATATTTTTTACTGTTCCGAAGATTTTATTTCTGTAGAATTTTTTTTTGTCAAGTTTCTTACAAACTTAGCAAATTTACAAATGAATCCATGAATTATTCCAAAAGTTTTAAAACAAGACATTTTATCGTACAATTAAAAATCGAAAGGAAAACTTGAAAAAAAAAAAAAAAAAAAAAAAAAAAAAAACGACATCAACACTTGTTAAGTTTTATTAACAAATGTTGTCGGTGTCTTTTTTTAAGTTGTAAACAAAACAAGACTGAAAATTAGTCACTGAAACTATATTTTTCACTAATTATTTGTGAAAATGTAGTTGGTGTTTTACTGTTTTCGTTTTTATCTTTTCAAAATATGTGTTGTTTTTTTAAGAAAAAATGAGAATAAAGGTTAAAAAAGAAACTTTTTTGTTACCGTATTACAGATAAAACTTAAAACTTTTAGCCAGAAGCTTGGCTGTAATAATCTTCTTGAAATAATTAATTGGTAAATTACTTTTTCGTCGTAAAAAAGAAAAAGAAAACATTACCATTTGTCGAAACTTTCGGTCCTTTTAAAAGTCAATTTGAAATACTTTGGTCACGAGACAATTTTCATAACAGAAAACAAAATAAAGTTTCCCACTTAAACAATTATACTTTTCTTTCTTTCCTCTCTCTTTTTTTAAGTAATATTTTTTTCCTACTCTTAATTAACAATCAGATTATAACATCAGTCCTAATTTATGTGTAAAGGAACGTTCAATAAAAAACTCGTACGGAAAAAAGAAAAAGAGGTAGTAACTAATAAAAAAAAAATAATTTTTAAAAAATTACAACCTTTCCTTTTATCTTCAGAGACAAACACAAAACAAAAGTTATAAAAACTGACTGATTAAAAAACAAGGAAATAAATTGTATAAATTTTTATTTAATCGAAGAGTGGCTGGGGAAAAATTACGACTGATTTTTTATGAAGAATTTTTCGTTTTATTTTTTTTTTTATAATGAAAGTTTTAAAAGAAACAAAAAGGTCATTTTTTTTTCTTTTCTAAACTAAAAAAGTGATTTTTCAGATAAAAGCAACGTTTTAACTTAAAATTGTTAACTTTTTTTTAGTTAAACTTCTTATATGTGCAATATACATTCATTTTTAAAAGAAAAATGTAAAAATTGTATTCAAGTTAATCAGAACTTTAATTTTAATAATTTATCGATTGTCTGTCAAAAAGTGAAAACACAAAACAAGTGTCGTCTGCATTTTTGTAACAGATGACGGTTTTTTTTTTTATTAATCGAACGGAGGAAAAAGAAAATCAAACAGGAAGATTTATTTACAATTTTACACACTACAGCACACAATCTGCGATCATTTTCTACTGAGAAGCACAAAAAGGCCATCGATCGATTATCAACCCATTTTGTTAAAAATAACGAACCAAATCCTCACTACCAAATGAATCAAAATGTGACCGAAGATCTTTTTATCATGTGGGAAAAATCCTTAGCTGTATACGACACACTGTAAATCACTGTATAGATTGATTGAACAAATTACAAATAATGTGCGTGTGCGATGTGTCGCTCTAAATTAAAGGTAATTTAAAAAGTAAAACATTAAGGGCCTGTATTCAAGTTCCGGATGAGCCCAAGCTTGATTGGAGGCTCCGGGCAGTGCTTTGGAACTCTCACTAACTTAATAACATTTCCTTTTTTTTTTCTACCTACATTTCTGCGAATTTTTAGATCATTCTGGGGGTCTTTTTTTGTTTTTTGTCCAAATCAGCAAATTTGTTTTGCTCATGCTAAGTAACTATAAAAATAAAATTCAGTACGGCCCTGCTTGCATTAATTCCTAACCACTGACAATCCCTTTCTTCCTGGTTTTCAATGCATTCCTATAGTAAAATAATTGCTAAAGTATTTACATTATACATATAACAACCCTATTCTATGAGCAATGTATTTTTTTTTTCTTACTGTTAGTTCATTCAATACAAAGCCCAAGGGTCACTCAAGGTAGAGGGTTATTGAGTGCGGTTGTTGGAGGAAAAAGGGAGTAAGAATTGCAAATTATTAGAATGTATAAGATAGATATCAACTGACCTTGAAGAGACCAAGATTGCAGTGCTCAGCAAAGCATCCACTTGAAAATGTATTCTATAAAGTAACAGTACTGGAGAAAATACTCTGTGGAACATACTTCTTACCAATGGAATATGAAGAGAAGGAGGATGATTTACCTCTGTGAACAATAGTGTTAGAATAGTAAGAGGCTAGTAACATTTTACCTGTGGGATAAAGGTTACAGGGTGGAGAATAATTCATCATCCACAATCCTGTATAATCACTTTTTTCCTTTGCAGTCCAGAGTGAGCATAAGATACAGTAAGCATTCAAGATGGAGCCTGTTTGTGGTGAATGCATATTGGGATAGATGTAAAATACACCCCAAGTCACATGTAGACATGTCTGTTGACATCAGTCACCTCTGGGTTTCGCCATTAGCAACAGAATAGCTTGGCATATTCAAAAATAGGCCTCTCTGATCCAGGTTTTTGACAAACATCTCATTTCAATAAAAGTGACAGGAAAACCACCAATCAGCTGCCTGCTATTGATGAGACTTGCTTAGTCACCTTGGTGCATTTTGTTCCAGAAGTTTTGTACTGCCTGCAGTGTTGTGGTTTTTGAGGCAGCTGCTTCACTTATCGTTATTAAGATTTTTAAAAAAAGTCCCATCAATCTACCTGTTCCCCCCACTTAATTGTTAAGAACAATTTATAAAGTGTTTTCTCCAGTACACACTCTTGCCTTATTTTTTCTGCACTCATTGAAGAGATGATAACCCATTAGGCTGCTCGGTAATTATGAAAAGTTACTAGTTTTGTTTTGGAGGTATTGAATGTTACAAACCATTGAACTGTGAGAGCTTGATCAGAAGATAGATCAGCTGCTAGACACTGGTCATCCAGATATTTGGAGGTATACCACATGCAGGTATGTGGAGATGTACTTCCTAATATCTGGATGTGAGATAAGGATTGCAGGAGGGAGAATAATTCCTCACCCACAAGGCTGCATAGTTACTTTTGAACTCTGAGTTCAAACAGTGACAACTGGGCAGTTAGAACTAACCCAAATAGACCAGCAATACTCCATTGTTAGTCTGATCTGATCCATATACTGTGATATCATCTGCATATATATTTACTAAATATCTGAGAATTTTTTTTATACAGCTCATTCATATAAAGCAGAACAAAGGCAAGAATGGGGAGTGAACCTTGGAGGACGGCAGCATTGATCTCACATACTTCAGAGAAGCGGCCATTAATATCATAAAATGAAAAGTCAGTTAAGTTTTTGAGTTTTGTTTAATGGCATATCAACCGCTGTGGGTTATTTAATGCAAAAAAAAAAAAAAAAAAAAAAAAAAAAAAAAAAAAAAAATTAATTTTTTTTTTTTAATTTTTTTTTATTTTTTAATTAATCGTATCACTCCAAGCAAGGCAATGCCACTGATATGCAGGGGGCTACATAAGAGTAAAAAGATTAGAAGAGAAAGATGAGCCAGTTAGAAAGGAGTAAGAGAAGGATGGGAATACAGGTGTCATGTGGGGGTTTAAGGTTTTTTTATTTTAATGTTCGGTTATAATGAGAAGGCTGATTTAGTTAAATTTTAATGATAACTTTTTTGTTTTTATTCTTTTTATTTTAGAAAACTAAGGATGTCTTCTAGTTTTGTATTTAAAAATGTATTGCTGGTAATTTTTTTTTTTCCCTTCAAAAATGAATGATGGCAATAATTATTTTTTTCCTTCAAAAATGTGTTAAGCCAATACTTTTTTCCCCCCGTCAAAAATGTATATTTTTCTATAAAAGTCTTTTTTTATTTAAATATTTCTATAAAAGTATTTTTATACTTTCATGTTGTTTTGACCCCAGTTTGGGAGTTAACTATTTGCCCATAGCTGGGACCCTAGCAGGTGCTACCACTCCAGGTCAGGGTGGACCTGCAAACAAGAGCAATTAAGAGGTGGTTCCATGCTTCTCACAACTTCCCAATTAGAGGCCTTGCTGCTGGATGCAGTTTACTGTCATGCCGAAGACCGTCAGTTAAGTGCCATACGTGATACACACTTTGAGTGATCATGTCTTGAAAGAAACATGACTGACTGGACAGAAGATTATCCCACAATAGATTGCCATTGCTTTCTGCAGTAGACTAGTTGCCAACCAAGGCCATAGAACTCAATCTGTCCTATTATTTAACTCATAACTGGAGGGAAGAGACGGATTAATACTTTTCCCAAGGGTATTTGTGCGTAAGTGAATGCAAGGGATTCAACTGGAATTTGAACTTGGCACCCCTATTTGTCTTTCGACTCAGAAAGACAAATAGGGGTGCCAAGTTCAAATTCCAGTTGAATTGCACCACAATGTACATCCACAAAAAAAAAGTTAAAGACTTGATAACTGAAAAGAGTTTGTGCAACCATCACACCTTGTCAAAGGCCTTCAAGATATGTAAGGCAATCCCTTTCAAAATATGTTTATAATCAAGCACTTCACTGAGTCTATGTGATAATTGTTAAAACATAAGTGGTCCTAGACGAGCAAAAACCACACTGTTTGTTGCTCAGAAATTTGTTTTTGTTGAAATGTCCAATAACTTTTGCTGATCAGTCAGTTAAGTACCATATGTGATACATGCTTGGGTGATCATGTCTTGAAAGAAACATTACTGACTGGGCAGAAGATTTTCCCGTAGTAGGTTTTCATTACTTACTGCAGTAGACTGGTTACCAAACAAGACTAGAATCCAGTCCGTCCTGATATTTAAATCATAGTTGAGAGAGAAGAGATGGATTAATACCTTTTCCAAAAGTATTTGCATGTAAGTGAATGCAACGAATTCAACTGGAATTTGAACTTGGCTCACCAATTTCTTATTCCAAGTCGACATCCACTGCACCACAACATTATCTTGTTGATAATAGTTTCAAAAAATTTGATAAGGCTTATAAGGGGTTTTGTGATGGGGATGACTCACCTGCATTCTTGTACACAGGGCATACACTAAACACCATCAATTGGCTTAATTTGAAGATAGTTCTGATTCAAGGTTCTCGAGAACAATTGCAGAGATTTTACTTAAACCAATAACTTTTGTAGAGTCAAGTCTTTTGATAAGTCTGGAAACCTCCCAAACCAGGAGAGAGTTATCACAAAGCCTATGCTCTATGAGATGGGGGAAGTCAGGTATGAAATGGTTTTTATCACCTAACCTAGAGTTAAAAGTAAAGTTCATAGGAAATAGTTTAGCCTTATCCAATAAGAAGGAGATACACATTAATTCTTAACTACTGAATCTTTCTTCCTGGTTTTCAAATAATTTTAATTAAATTTTTTGCAAAGTATTGCTACAAAGCAGTTGTTAGAATGGAATATGAAATTAAAACGTCATGTTCAAATTCCAGCCAAATCTTTTGCATTCATTTTCACACAAGAACCCCTGAGAAATGTATTAACCCATTTCTTCTTTCCCTAGCTGTGGGTTAAATAGCAGAACAGAATGGGATCTCCAGCCTTAATTGGCTACCAATCTAAGAGAGGCACCATTCCAAATTCTAAACTGGTGAGGTAGGTAATTTTACCCCTATAAAAAATCCTATTTGTTATAAAACCCACAACAGTTAGTGTAGTGAGATTGTGGTCCTGTACTCCCAGAGGATTTTAAGAAAACTTGATGATGATACTTATGATGTTGATAATTATACATATAATTTATGGATTAAATACTTGATTGCCTAAACTTGTTGAAATTTATCTCCAGTAAAAAATTCAATATTTTTTATATACTAAATTTCACCCAATTCAAAGGTGGAGTATTAAAGTCAAAAGGTTAACACTAACAGAGGTGTGATATTGAATGATCAAATTCCATTTTTAATTGTTAGGGAACTGGTTATCAGTGTAGAAAATAGAATTGCTGAACCGAGTTCAAATTCCAACCATATCTATTAT
Source organism: Ascarosepion bandense (assembly GCA_037127315.1). Lineage (NCBI taxonomy): Eukaryota > Metazoa > Mollusca > Cephalopoda > Sepiida > Sepiidae > Ascarosepion > Ascarosepion bandense. The sequence goes on along the minus strand of JBBBDQ010001602.1, from coordinate 1,242,033 downwards.
GTTCAAATGTCATTAAGAAAAGAGTGAGTCTATCTCTTTTAGCCCAAGCTAGTGTTTAAATAACAGGGCAGGATTGTATCTCTAACCTTTTTCTTTCTTTTTTCTCTTTTTGTTTCTTTGTTTTTATTTTTCCTTTCTTTTTTTGTCTCCTACCTTTTTCTTTTTTATTTCTTACTTTGCTGATTTTTTTCATTTTTTTTATATGAAATGTGATTTCCTTAATATTTTCTCAGTCCAGTAGTCTTCCTTAATCTTGTGTATCATATTCTCCCCCCCCTTACTGCTTGGACAATTATATAATCACTATACCATACCTACAATAATTAGGCAGATTTACATATGACTACAGTTCATATTAAGTTATAATTCAGTTTTTAAATCAAATAAAAACCTCACTAAATTTCAACTTAAAAATTTGTCATTTCATAGTTCTTTGCCTAATTACAAAGTTCTTTTCACATAAGCTGCTCACCTATGTACTAAGTTTTGTACAGATACTCTTACCATCTTGGCTAAAGTACAACACTATTACAATGTTTTTATTATTACTTAGAAAACAGATTTCTGTGATACTGACAAGATATAATGTATGGTTGTTAGCAAAAGGAACAGTCCAACATGCAAATTACAAATTGGAGAGGCCAAAAATCAAACAAATAGAACAATTTGAATATCTGGGAAGCGTTTTATCAGAAAGCACAAAATGTGGTACTGAAATTTGAAGCTGCATGAGAATACTGAAAATGTTTTCCAAAAGCTAAAAAAGTATTAAGAAACAGAAAAATTTCATTAGAAACAAAGAAAAGAGTACTGAACTATTATGTAATATCAGTCCTTCTCTTTGGCAGTGAATGCTGGACAATCTCCTTGCAGATGAAGAAGAAACTTGAGGCAACAAAAATGTGGTTCTACAGAATGATACTGAGGATTCTACAGATTAATCATGTAAACATTGAAAAAGTTTTAATGGAAATAAAAATAAAAAGACACTTATACTTAGAATCAGAAAGTGACAATTGAAATCTGAAAGCACATTTGGATAGCCAAAGATGCATTTTAAAAATTAAGCAAAATATTAAGAAACAGGAAAATTTTGCTAAAAGCTAAGAAATGAGTATTGAACTGTAATGTCATATTGGTTCTCCTAAATGACAATGAATGCTGAACAATATTTTCGAAAATGAAGAGATTTGAGGCAACAGAAAGATGGTTCTACAGAAGGATGCTGAGGATCCTATGTTAGCAGCGACAAAGTTTTAAAGAAAATGGGAGCAAAAAGAACACTTATAGTTACAATCAGAAAGAGAAAAATTGAAATTTCTAGGACATCATGAGAAAAGAAGGCATGGAGAATTTGATACTCACAAGACAATGAAGGCAAGAGGGACAAAGGAAAGTAAATAAATTACCTAAAAAGCTTGTGTAAATTGTAAGCAGAAGAGAGACTAGAAGTGAAAGCAAAAAACCAAGCCATAACTAAGTTCTATGTTAACAATTTCTTCTCTTGCACTTCTTGCTTGAGGAACTCTCCTCCCGTTTCTTGCAGCTCAGTCAACTATGATCTTCAAAAATTGAAATGCAATGTCAATTGTTATCTTCTGTCTTAATTCTTGTTCTTTTATTGTCTTCTCTACTTAATAGTATATTTTTCTCATTCTCTAACACTCAGTAATCATTTGCATCTTAGTGGCTTTATTGTCTTGCTTGAGGTGAAATGATTTAAAAAAAAAAAAAATTCTAAGCACTACAAATAACAGGAAGCTGTGGATAGCCATGATTGTCCAAGTTCTGAAGAGACATAGTGAATAGAAGATGATTGGCATCAAATTGTAAGAGGTGTCTTAAGTATGACATTAAACTGCTTAGGCTGGGTAAGAGTCTTTAGCTTTGGGTAGCAACTTGTCTTAGAGAAGGAACTCTCTGAAATAAAATCCTCTACACCTGCTCTGTACATAATAGGGTAGACTGAACTCTTTAAGCTTGATAGGTAATCTTCCTAGAGATGGTGATTCAATAAAAACAGATTTCAGTCTCCTAAAACTGGTTAGTAACGGCATACAGTTGTAAAACTCGCTCTCATATTTCATGATAGTTCAATTACATGATAAATAAACCTTTTAAACATGACCCAAATGATTTAAGTTGAAATTACAGCCAGGCCTTATACAAAATGCTAGACATTAAAATGGACGTTAAATGATGATGATGTAGTCACCACTGTAAGGACTGGTGATGGTAAATGAATATTCTACTCAACTGTTCTAAGCTATACCATTAATAGAGCCATTTGTCTGAATGCAGAGATAGAATGATACAAAGACATGAGAATTCCATGTTAAATAGGCAATACATTTTTATTCAAACATGATTTTTTTCTTTTGTTTTTTTTTTTTTAATCATTTCACCTCAAGCAAGGCATTCCATTGCCATTATTGGGCAGGGGGTTTACATAGGGGAAGGTGAAGAGAAAGAGTGGTTAGATATAGGAAGTATCAGAAGTGGGGTGATAGATGGGTAAGGATACCGAGGCTGAGGGTTGGGCAGATGGGAAGAGTGTTTGAGAGAATGGATGCGAGTTAGTGTGTTAGGAGGTGTCTATTGATCTTACATTTAAACTCCTGGAGATTGTAGCCGTCGGGGAAGCAGTCATGTGGAAGGGAATTCCACAGTCGGGAAGTACGAGAAAAGAAGCTGTTGGAGTAGAAATTGCAGTTACATTTTATCGGTTTCACTGTAAAAGGGTGGGAACTAGTTGCTAATCTAGTATCTCATGCAAATTTGTACCTAGGGGGCACCAGTGATTTAAGTTCATTGGAGCAGAAGCCATGAAAGTATTTATAGAAGAGGCACAGGAAAGCCATGTAATGCCCAGAATTAATTTAAGTTTTTTTTTCTATTTTACTATAGATTAAAGGATCTTTTCTGTTAATTTAATTAGTCAATCAATTTACTCTGAATAATGTAAAGTTACTCCTTGTAAATATTAATTCAAATTATAAATCAAAGTTTTTAATTTTTTTATCATCATCCATATGCGATGCCACTTCCAGATGCCATGTTGTTATCTCCCCTTTTTAACTCAATTCTAAGTTATTTGTTGTTATTTTGCTTAATATATGAAAAAAAAAAAAAAAAAACTATTTCTGGTTGCAATGCGAACACATGAATCAAAGTCTTAGTGGAAGAAAGTTTCCCAACCTCCCTAGTTTGTTCTGGCCTTCTTTTATCTCGACTGGGTCAGCCTCTGATTTTCCCATTCCATTAATTATTTTATCCTCCCCCATTCCCTTACCAAGTGGGGGTCTTGATTTCGCCACTTGGTGGAATACAGCAGCCACTCTTTTTTGTGGAATGAACGGGTCTTACTAACATTGTTTAATTTTAGTTTTAAAATTACGTTGTATTATGGTATGTTTTTTGGATTCATCCCCCTCCCATCATCTGATTTTTCATCAAATCAGATATTATATTATTGTATGCATTTTTATTGTCATGGGTTTATTTCCCTGTTTTTAGGTGTCCCTTGTAAATATGTGGTATTGTGGTATGTAAAGGATTGAGGTGATGGATGAGTTCTTGTAGTGAATGTGCAAATTGTAACAAGTGATTGGGTCGTGATAATGTTTAGCTAGGTATAGGATAGATACTGAAGACCACCCTCTACCCACCCCACTTTTTGGCCTTGTGCCACAATTTGTGCATTTTTACGTGAATAAATATTAAGTCTTAGTGGAAGAAAAGTTGCCCATGTTGTCAAATTAACATTTACTAAGCAAATCAAAAGAATGGAAAAACTTCTTACCTGAATATCAAAGTGTTACACCAGAGATAATCATGTTCAGCCGGTATCTCTCAAGCTGTGAGAGACAAAGAAAATGAGTCTTGTTGCCTGCTGGTTGGTAACTGGCTTTATTTTCCTCCTGTAGAGTTGTCCCCTTGACACTGTAAATAAGAGAAAGCCGTTATTTTTGTATCCCTGCAACATTAATGGTTTAGAATGTTAGAAGGCCAACAGTGAGAATCATTTTTTTTAGTTTTCACGCAGAACAAGAACAAACACTTTCTAACAAAAACAAGTGGAATATATTCAGTCTTCTTTGATTATATAACCCGGATATAAGAGAGATTTTCTCTGGTCCCAAATTAGAGCCTGTGGTAAAGTAGACCAAACCTGGATATAAGAGAATTTTATCCTGTCCCGACAACTCTCTTATATCCGGGTTACACTTTTTTCATGACAGATATTTAAACATTCTTATTCCTTTTAGGAAATTTGAATTCCATACCAGATCATTAGTGAATTTGTAGAGTAGGGGAGCTGCTTAACGTTTCTTTGTTTCGGCCTTGTGTCAGACTTAACCGAACTCCCTTACAGCTTACAAGTTTTATCCAGAATTATCATCAATTACTAAAAGGTTGGATGCAGGTTGGAATAATGTGTGGAGTGTAAGAATAAAATATACATTTTGCATTTTAAAGTAGAAATTTAAGGGAAAGACTAACAAGTTGTAGGAGTTCTACAACTTGTTAGTCTTTCCCTTTAATAACTGTTAATGGAATGCGCAATTAGAGACATTAAGAAGTTAAGGGTAGAGTTCGTACAAAATTTTCGTAGTAAAATTGTTGACTTGAAAGAGATAAGGAAAAAGAGCCAGTCTAAAACTGTTGCAAAATCAAAATAGCATTAACAGGCAAAGGTATACTTAGTAAAATCCAAGTTTTCACTACATTACTGTGTAACAATTCATTAAGCAAGCTGGACTCGTTAACCGTAACTGCCCTAGTAGATTTTGAGCCTTATTTATTACACAACTAATGCAGTTTTTTTGTGTTTGATTATGTTAGTAAATAACAATTTTTAGTGGAATGTTTGCTGAGGTAGTTGCAAACTTCCCAAATTATGGTAAATATCCGAGCCAGAATTTCAAACGCTTAGGACCTTCCCAACTGAAACAGCAAAAAAAAAAAAAAAAAAAAAAAAAATTTATTTTTTGTGCCATGCCAAATTTAGCGAATATAAAAAATAAGCAGACCCTCTCCACTTAGAATATTGGCACAACACAATCTTCCTATTTTACTTTTGTTTAGTTAGTCATACGAAGCTAAGTTTTACTTTTTAGAGATTATTTAGCTTTAAGTTTAGGGAATATGAAAGTAACGAACCAACAAACCTTCCCTACTTGAAATAAAAAAATAAATACACATACAATCTTCATAAATCTCCATTTTTTTAACCCCCAATTTTGTGCACCAAGCTAAGCTTAATGTAAATAAAATAAATCAATACTTAAACCGCAAATTCATCTTACAAGAAAAGATTTTTTTTAAATCAATTCTCCCGGGAAAACAACGATAATAACAAATATTTGTTTTAAATATTGTACTTAACTTTCATATTCCAGCCAGTGTGTATTTTTTGTTTGCTGTTTTTACAAACTCAACAAACCTGTTAACTTGTTTATAGATTTTCTTTTATAAATGTTTAGCTTAATTTCCTAATTTGTGTCTAAAAATCACTTGAGCTTCAATTCATTCATTCAACAAATATTACAATAAAAATATTTTTATGCCTCAATTTTTTTTTTTTGGTCTGGCTGTAGAAAAACTTAAAAACATGGTTAAATAAAATAAAAAATGTATTCCATTGCATTGAATCAATTAAAAATTGCATTTAAAATTAAGGAGCACATGCAAAAATAAAATACAAATAGAAAAATTAAATAATATTCAATTCATGCATGAAAAGAAATAAAAAAATATCCTTTTAAAATTAATTTCGAAGGAAAGAAAACTAGAAAAGAACGTTGTTTCTTAAAATTTATCATTTATGAAAAAAAATAAAATTTGATTCGTAAGTTACTCAGTCAAAATGTCTTAAAACAAGATCAAAATAGCTTCACTAACAAAAGAAGAAAAATATTCATAAAAATAAGGTATTAATTTTTTTTCAGAGAATGATTTTTTAAAAAATTTTCGGCGAGACACGGGAAATACTACCTATCGCGACACTTGTTAAAGACGGTTCAAAAATATATTCAAGTTAGAGTAGTAAGCAATTGAGTAGATTTGGAGATGTATTCAAATGAAAATTTTAAGAAGACAAAGTCACAAATGAGGGACACCCAGTGAGGATCAAATTAACGACATCGTGTTCTCCGAGGTTTCGAGCCGTTGCTCTCGAGAGAATCTTCTTGATTTAAAAAATATTTACTAATATTTAATAAGCTTAGCTCTGTCTAGCCTAAGTCTACAAACAAAGTGTGAAGAACCCAGTAAGGCTCAAACTCACTTCAATGAATTGTTTATTGGTCTGCTGGACTTGCTTTCTAGACATTCTACTCCGGTGAGATGTTCTGGTTTGAAGAAATGATGAAAGTGGCGGTTACCAGTCAAAGGGAACTAACTGCGACTTTATTATCAATTTTTTTCCCCCTATTCTAATTTTATTTATTGCTTACAAAATTTATACAGCATGAGAGATTTAGAAAATTTACGTCGTCACCAAGGGAAAAATACCTTTTTAAATTTAATTATTAAAATGAATTAATTCCCATTGTTCTTAAATTTTGTAAAAGTTTGGAGAATTTTTTTAATTGTGATTCACTCTGTACAATTGTGGGCCACTTGTGGGTTGCTTATCTATTCTTTTCCCGTTAGTAGTGGAGTGTCCGTTCTTGTGAAGGCTAGTTGTATACTGTTGCAGGTTAACGGAATTTGGCCTTGTTGTAGATAACCCACTATAAGTCACAAAGAAAGGTTATAAACCAAGAAAAGCAAATTGAGTTGAAAGATAACATTTATATGTAGCACATATCAATTAATGTTTTTACAATTGAAGTAATACATAAATTATAGGTTCAAATGTTCGGGGCAATAAAATGCTGAAAAAAAATTAATGCTTAGGAATGTGGGGAGTGCTATGAGTAAGGAACGTCTTTGATGTAGTCGCTCCTTAGGTCAGTAAGTAGTTTTGAGGCAGGGAAGAAGGAAAGAAGTAAGGGAGGTGAGCATAGTAAGCCGCTTGACTTCGGTCAAGGGAGATACTAATTACTCTCTTCTCCTAGAGTCGGTCTGCCTGTCGAAGTTTCTGTATCCACTTTTTATATCTTCATTTTGGATCACAGCAGATCACTTGGGATTTCACACTTGTATTTGATTCTGGGCTTCCCATTGGCTGATAAATAAACTTTGCATAGGCTCGTGAACTGGAAATTTAATATTTAATTAATTTTTAGTTTTCAACCGGAACATCTGCGTGAACCTGGATGCGCACCAACGACTTTTGGTCATTTGCTTTTTGGTTGTGAGGGTGTAAACATCCGGTCCATCGCTTTTGTTCAGTCGGTATCACCACAGTAGAAGGTTACATTAAGAGGCAGTTTATATACATAGGACGGGAAGATAACGATTAATCCCAGATTTGAACAGATTTGATTAATAACATATGTGTGTGAGAAAAAATCTTGGATGGTGAAATGAGTAAATATGTGTGTGTTTGTTGGACGGTTAAGTTAGTGCATATAAAACAAAATACATTTTCTGCTTAATTTTGTTTACAAATGTGTCAATCAGCTTAGCAAGCTGATTAAACTGTTGTGGATTTGAATCAACCCACAACAAAGAAAAACGTGAAAAAAGGGTTTAAATATAAAAAATATTAGTATATTTTGGGAATGTGTTTACAAATAAATTTTTCTTAGCATGTGTGAGTTTTAAAGTTCTTATATTGATAGATGGAAATTAAACTGCGAAGATGAACTTGGAAATGTTGTCTGTTTTTTATGATAAAATTCTCTTTTTCCTCATCATGAGGGTACACACATGTATAGTATTATTATTCAGGTGTTAATAAAACAGTGCTCAATTTAGTATGAACAAAGCTATTTTATATATATACATATATATATTAATTTTTCTACATCAATGGCACAGCTGATAGTTTCATGTGTTATGCAATCATCAGGTGCACTTTTGAAACATTTGAGTTTGAAAAATGCACTTGACAACAGGAATTTTCAAATAAGGGGAGGAGTTAGTCAAGATTCGTGGAATAGTATTTTACCTAAGGAATTTTGATTATCTTTTTCTGATGTTAAGTATAAGTGTCTTTTTGTGTTCATTTGCTGCTGTGGAAAGTCCTCAAGTGATGTGTATGATCACCAAAGTTAAGCAATGTTGATCCATGACATTACTTCAATGGGTAACCACTTGGGAATACCAGGTGCTGTAAGCATGTATGTGCAGGTAGTGTAATATAAAATAATGGCTTAGTATTTTCCTGACTCCAGTTTTGTTTGCTCTTTTCATTTATTTGCAAATACCCTATCAAACCCTTTAAACAAGACACTTTATGTTATGACATTTGGTTCATAAAAATAATTGAAAGTTCTTTATATACTTAGAAATGCTTAGAATTTCAGAGAAGAGGTGACTTAAATGTACATTTAAAAAAAAAAATTCTTTAAGTTCCTTTGTTGGAGTAATGGACAACAACCAGTCCAAGTGGTACTAATTTGACTTCAGTACATTCTTTTTTTATTTTTATAATCATATCGCCCCAAGCAAGGAATTTTACTGCTACTGTTTTGCAGGGGGTTACATAGGAGAAAAATTATGAGAAAGAGTGACAGGTTATAGGGGGTGTCAGGAAGTGGGTAAGAGAAGGATAAGAATACTAATGAGAGTGGAGTGGATGGAGAAGGGAGCATGAGAGAGAGGATGCAGATTAGTGAGATAGGAGATGACTATTGACTTTACATTTAAATATGTCTTAAATATGTTGAGTGACAGATAAAAACAGACTGGGCTTTGTATTGGATAAACATTAATAAAAAAATTGCTGTATATTAAAGTGACTGTTCTGGGCAATAGATGTTTATTACTAACTGATACCACTGGTCCATGATATAGTTCAAATGAGAACCAAAATCTGGAATGCTGATTTTCAAGGAGGCAAACCATCCTAACCTGGAAGTTTGTGTTTCAATAAACGTTTCTGGGTGAGGAATTGTTCTCCAACCTGTAACCCTTTATATATATATTTTTTATATAATCATATCACCCCAAGTAAGGCAGTTTAGTGCCACTGTTTTGCAGGGGATTACATAGGAGGAAAAGTATGAGAAAGAGTGACAGGTTATAGGGGGTGTCAGGAAGTGGGTAAGAGAAGGATGAGAATACTGATGAGAGTGGAGTGGACAGAGAAAGAAGCATGAGAGAGAGGATGCAGGTTAGTGAGATAGGAGATGACTATTGACTTTACATTTAAATTCTTGGCGATTGTAGCTGTTGGGGAAGCAAGTAAATGGAAGGGAATTCCACAGGTGAGAAGTGCGAGAAAAGAAGCTGCTGGAGTAGAATTTGTGTTTACAATTTATTGGTTTCACAGTAAAAAGGTGGGCCCTAGTTGCTAATCTTGTGGCTCGAGTAAATTTATATATAGGGGGCACCATTGAGCTAAGTTCAACAGAATATGTACATATGTATATACATAGCCTTTGGCCATATCAAATTATAACACCAGTTTCTGTATGATCACCAAAGTTAAGCAACATTGAGTCTGGTCAGTAAATAGATGAGTGACAGCTTGGGTGTTTTAAGGTTTGATGTGCAGCTGGTGTAATAGATTATGATTCAGAATTGATTGTATGGGCAGGAAATGGCTCATAAATTTTAATGCAGCCAAAATGAAGCTGCTTTCCTTTAACCACCATAGAGAAACATTCCTAGAGAGCAATGCACTGCTACTCCTTGTCATCACCCTCTCAAATAATTACAATGAATCCATAAGTGCATCTTCTGCTAGGAAGGTTAGTGCGCTGTGTTAGACCAGGAAGTTTTTTCTCGTCAGAATCCATTTTGCACATTTATAAATCTACCATTTGTCCATGCATTGAATACTGATGCCATATCTGGTCGGGTGCTCCTGCTATTCATCTTGAGGTTCACAACAAAAGCCAAAGGAGGATCTGCAATATAATTGATCTTGACTTGGCAGCCTGCTTTCGGTCACTTTCTCACCAACATGATGTGGCTTCCCTCTGTCTCGGTATGAATCCATCCCTTTTTCCCAGCTATGGGTTAATTAGTAAGACTTGTATCATTAAATCATTATTATCTTGAAAAAAAATTCTTACAATCTAAAAAATTTCCTAACTTTAAATAACCTGCAAATATATGTGAGGTGTACTGAAAGTAATTTTAAAAAAATCTCCCTTTGTCTGTTCTATAAATACTTTCATGGTTTCTGCTCCAACAAACTTAAGTCACTGGTGCCTCTGCAACAGGTGTTTACTCATGCAACCAGATTGGCAACTGGGTCCCACCCATTCACAGTGAGATCAACCAAATGCAGACGACAATTCTACTCCTGCGGCTTCTTTTCTCACACTTCCCACCTGTGGAACTCGCTTCCATATTCTTGCTTTCCTGACAGCTACAACCTCCAGGAATTTAAATGCAATATCAATACTCATCTATTAACCACTTGACTCTAGTTCTTTCACCACCCCATATATCCTTTCCATTCTCTCTACCTTTGCAACTGTCATCACACCTGTAGTCCCATCCTTCTTTGGCTCCTTTCTAACTGGTTCATTTTTCTCTTCGCTCTCTTCTACTTAATCTTTTTACTTTTATGTAGCCCCCTGCACATCAGTGGCATTACCGCCTTGCTCGGGATGATACGATTAAAAAAAACAAATCCTCATTCACTTTAGAAAACCTTAGAAATTGTACCAAACTCACCAATTATGTGTTGAAATTAAAAGAAAAAAATGATAAAAATCCTAATGTGAGCTGGAGTATATTAAGAAAAACCAGACCTTGCAATGGTGGTGATGCCTGCAGATTGTGCCAAGAAGAAAAGTTGGCTACAGTATCATTTCCAGAATAATAAAAGTTTACTAAATTAAAGGTCTGAAATAATGCCTAGATGTATACACATTAGAAAATACATTTTAGGTTCATTCAAACTTAGATGAAAGTATTTGCAATACTATTCCATGAATCTTGACTAACTCCTCTCCTTATTTTAAAATTCCTGTTGTCAAGTGCATTTTTCAAACTCAAATGTTTCAAAAATGCACCTGATGATTGCATAACACATGAAATTATTAGCTGTGCCATTGACATAGGAAAGTATGTAAACTTATTAATATATATGTATATATATAAAATAGCTCTGTTCATACTAAATTGAGTACTGTTTTATTAACACCTGAACAATAATACTATACATGTGTGTACCCTCATGTATATTTACTAATCCATGGAACTATATATATATATACTAGCAGTATAGCCTGGCATTTCTTGGGTGTAATGAAAGCTTTAAAACTAATCCATGGTTCTGGAGCTCAAACTCTTTGGACATTAGCATGAAAGACTAAAAAGCAATAGTTGTTTCCAGTTAAAGCGAAACCGTAGACTGAAAGAAAAATGAATGGATGTAAGTCAAATTTTGATTTCCTGGTATCAATATCAAATAAAATTTTTTTGTCGTAAACTGAATTTTGAAGGCTAAATAAGTCCTCTGAGTAAATGGTATCATGGATGAGACTAAGAACTACAATTATACCTATTTAGAGCCAAACCCGAAGCAAAAACTAAAATAAAAGGGCTGAAAAAATAAAGACGTACAGGCAGATAAACAGACACACACACAAACATCTTGCCTTTTATATATATATCTATTATCGGTTTTCTGCACTATTGTAAGAACTGCAACCTTGAAACTTCTGAATATCATTTCTTATGTCTTTGTTTACAAGTGTATTGAATTTGATTAAAATTGGACCACTCCTTCTATCACCTGATTTTTTGATTATTGATTTTCGATATTTATCAGGGGTACCTCGACACAAAACCTATCTAAGAACACTCGCAGACGCTAATAGTACAACTGTGTAAATTTTCAAGAAAATCAGTTCAGCCATTTCGGAGTCTATAGGTAATGGACACACACACACACACACACAAACACACACACACACAAAGTTCCATTTATAAATAAGTTTAGATGATAGCAGTAACAAAGATAGTGTAAAGCCAGAAATTTTGTCAATCAGTGGAAGTCTGAAAAAACAAAGAACATTTAAGACAAAGTCTTTGCCATAATAGGCTTGATACCAAAGATAGGATAAATACAAATAAAATTTGTCACTTATCTAAATGACATTATATTTAGTACCTCAGCACTAGAGTTTGAGTTTGAGTTTTAGTTTTGTTTAATGACATATCAACCTCTGTTGGTTATTTAATGCCTAAAAGTTGGGGTTTTAAGGGTTTTTTTTTAAACTTTCGGTTACAGTGAGAAGGTTGATTCAGTCAGACTTTAATGAAAATCTCCTGCTCCTACTCTTCCACATTACAGACAACTGAAAATGTCTTCCAGTTTTGCACTCAAAAATGTTTTGCTGAGAACAACTTTTTCCTACAAAAATGTTTTCCTGAGAATAAATTTTTTTTCTACAAAAATGTATTGTTGGTAATATTTTTCCTTCAAAAACGTATATTTTTCTATAAAAGTCTATTTTTATGTATATATTTCTGTTATATAGCGACAACAACAAACACGGGTATATATAAAAATATATCAAGTGATATTTTTATTAATGAACGATGGACCGTGTAGCCTAGTGAACAGAGAGTGAGAGAGCGCGCCTCTAAGGGTTGACGGGGTGCGTACCCCGCAATAGCAGCATGCTATTGGGGGCAGCTGTGAACTGCCTTTCTTCGTGTTCTGTGGTTCTGCTGCTCTCACTTCTTCTGACTCGCGAATCCGTGTTTTCGCGGTCTTTATATATCTTCCAAAACCGGGACTTGTTTCTTCCGGCTTTGCCTTGATCACGCGACGCCCACGCGACGCCTACGTAATTCTCAGAGTCACCTGTCTGTTTGCCTCTGAGTTATTTCCGCATCTGCCGGAAATAGGGTCAAAGTGACATCCGTTACTTTTCACCGACCGGAAACAACACGGCTTGTATCAGCCTTTCTTGGGTGGGCCAGACCGTTATATTACATTTCTATCAAAGTGTATTTTTATACTTTCATAGTGTTTTGATCCCTGTTTAGGGGTTAACTATTTGCTCATAGCTGGGACCCTAACAGATGCTACAACTCTTGGTCAGGGTGGACCTGGGAACAACAGCAATTAAGAGGTGGTTCCATGCTTTTCACAACCTTCCAATCAGAGGCCTTACTGCCGGATGCAGTTTACTGTCATGCCTAAGACCTTCAACACTAGAGTTTCATGAGGTTTCAGCAAATAATTCCTGATTTTCTCATTTTTCTTTAATTACATCAAACAGTATTAAGGTAATGAAAAATGAGTAAACCTCCTTGGTCATTATGTGTGGAGAACAGTTGAATGAGATCTCGTCTAGAAGAGTTGCAGGAGATTCCAAAGTCGTCTGGAGGTTGTGATTGAAGCCAATGACGATTTTATTGAATAAATGTATTCTTTAGTATTTCTGTGTAATTTTTTAAAATATTTCTGTTAAAATAAGATGTCAGTGTTATTTTCATTTTTACATAATTTAGAAGTTAATTTATCCATTTCACCCTGTGGATAGATAGATAGATAGAGAGAGAGAGAGAGAGAGAGAGAGAGAGAGAGAGAGAGAGAGATAGATAGAGAGAGAGAGATAGATAGATAGATAGATAGAGAGAGAGAGAGAATAGATAGAGAGAGAGAGAGAGAGATAGAGAGAGAGAGAGAGAGAGAGAGAGAGAGAGATAGAGAGAGAGAGAGAGAGAGAGAGATAGATAGATAGATAGATAGATAGAGAGAGAGAGAGAGAGAGAGAGAGAGAGAGAGAGAGAGAGAGAGAGAAAAGAAGTAACTACTTCCCATACAAATTTGTCTTACTCTAGACCAGGTCAAATTGTGAAATACTCATTTAGGATCTAACTTACTATTGAAATAACTGTCTACATAACAGACTTACTAACTACTGCTTCATGGTAATGTAAACCACATGAATGACATCCTCTTTGTTATAATAAAGACTGTTGCGTATATATATATATTTTTAGAATCATATCACCTCAAGCAAGGCATTTTATTGCCACGGTTGTGCAGGGGGTTACATAGGAGAAAAGATATGAGAAAGAGTGACAGGTTATAGGGGTGTAAGGAAGTGAGTAAAAGAAGGATGACAATACTGATGAGAGTGGAGTGGACAGAGACAGGAGCATGAGAGAGGTGATGCAGACTAGAGAGATAGGAGATGACGATTGATTTTACAGTCATATTCTTTGAGATTGTAGCTGTTGGGGAAGCAAGTAAATGGAAGGGAATTCCACAAGTGGGAAGTGCAAGAAAAGAAGCTGCTGAAATAGAATTTGGAGTAGAATATATATACTTCGGCTATAATGCATGACTCTTCAGAAATGAATTGAGTTTGTAATATTTGGTATCTTTGTGGGTATAATTGACAAAGAAGTGGATACAAATATTAGCGTTGCGAGGAATATTTTATTTTTTATTTTTACATACTTTCGTGTTAAGTGTCTGCTGGCAGCAGAACACATGTTGCCTGCTTAGAAGCCAGAGAGGGACTGGCCAATCCTTTAGGTCAAGCATGGGTCAGGGAGATAGAGAGAGTAGGGGAAAGAGAAATAGTAGCAGAGAAAGAAAAGGGAATAGATTTGGGTATCTTAGTTCTTGGGAGTTATTTAGAGACAGAGAGGGTAAAAGAAACAATGTATTCTCTGCATGGTAGTAGTATCTGACCTGAGGTAATTTTGGTTCATTCCTACAAGTTCTCCCGGTGACTGGCGTCTGTATACACTGCTTACATACAAGACATTAAAATTTCCCTTCTCTGACCCCATGCGCTGATGGCTTAGGGAGTAGAGACTCCGACTGACACCAAATCGGTGGAGTTTTCAATCCTGGCCAGAAGCAAGTGGATATGTCTAGCCACACTGATGAGCTGTGATACAGCGAAACAGGCTTGTATGTGGATGACTAAATTATATATATATATATATATAAAATCCAAAAAGAAGAGGCTTTTTGGCAAAATCCCAAAGGAGATCCAATTAATATTAATTGTTTAAAATTAAATATTAAAACTGATCCAGTCAGAGGGATTGATGTAAATAAGTTTATTTATTTACAGAAACAATATGTTTATTTTATTTTATTTTTGCATATTAAAAAAAATTCAGAAATGGGATCAAATGATTATTTCTGTTGGCAGACGCACTTTATCATCTATCAAAGGATTGCTGATGAAGCAGGTCTGCTTGCAGAAATGATCATTTGATCCCATATCTATCTATCTATATATATATATATATATTGTGTGTATTTTGGCAGCATTTTTTCATTAATGCAGGTTTCATTGAATAATATAGACAAGTTTTGTCTATTAATTTTGTGTAGGATCAATAATATCTACATTGGCCACACCACAAATTCGCTCTCACGGCGTCTGACGTTGCACTTAAATAAAAATTCAAATATATTCCGTCATTTAGAACAACACGGTTATCAACGCACACTTCTGAGAAAAACGCTTGTTGATAACACGTACATACTCAAACAAGAAAATAATAAGCAGAAACTAAAAATCCTCGAAGCACTCTACATTAAACAAATTTAAACCTGGTTTGAATACAATCAATTTCGATATTTCCAATAACGTACTCAAATGTCTGTAATCAGACCAGGGACCACAACAACACTATTTTGTCACTGTCTTCGGCCATCCGCCACGGTAGGGATGGACTTATATTTTCAATTCAATTATCTTTATTGTTAATAGCTTAAATGTTCTATGTTTACTGTGTGTTAATATTTACTCTTTGATAATGGCTTATGTGAGCCGAAAGCTTAGACCCAATAAAAAATTCAACAAATACTGTGATTTTTTGTTGTCTTTCAACGACATCACCATCAAGTATATCAGACGGTATGAACGGATCCTACACAAAATTAATAGACAAAACTTGTCTATATATATATATATATATATATATATATATATTAGTCATCCACATACAGGCCTGTTTCACTGTATCACAGCTCATCAGTGTGGCTAGCCATCCACTTGCTTCCGGCTAAGATCGAAACTCGACAAATTTGCTGTCAGTCAGTGTCCCTACTCCCTAAGCCACAGGCGCATGGAATGAGAGAGGGGAAATTTTAGCAGGTTATAATATGCCAGTCACTGAGAGAACTCAATTCATTACTGAAGAGTATGAATAATAGTTACTAATGGAAGTCTATTCCACAGTTAGAAATTTTGTTTAAAAAATGCTCAATACAAAAGTAGAGCATAAATATATGGTAATTATTATTATTATAATAATAATGGCATACTGCAACTTGATAGCTATAAAGATTCCTTGTTAAAACACCATCATCAGACAGTAAAATTTGGTTAATTTAATTTGTAATATATAGATAAGGAGAGTGAAAAAAAAAGGAGAAATAATAAATAAATAAATAAAATGAAGATATAAAAACAAGGTCATCCAATGAGATGAATTAAGTGGAGTAGGAGGCAATAAAATCTCAATTAAGTGTGAGTATAGATGATTGGTTTGCTAGACAGCTGTGCAGAAAAATTTCTGTGGATATCCAGAAATGTCAAATTATAAAATGAGGAAGAAAAAAATAAAGCAGAAGAATGAATTATATAAATAAAAGGGAAAAAGAAAAAGAAAGAATAAAGAAAAAGAGAAGATGAATACAAACGTTGGAAAAGATAACAAAATAAATGAAAAAGAAAAAAAGAAAAAGAAAAAGAAGAAAAATCTAAAACAGAAAGATAAAAATAATGAACTGAGATATTAAAATTTGTACTTACGAGGATTTGTTTATAAGTACAAATAAAATAATATAATAATACTAGTTAAAAAATTACTAGCTGAATAAGCTAAATTTTTTTAATTATCATAAGTACAAATAAAATAACAGTAATTTAAATCAAATAGCTATTGATTACAATAAGCTAATTTTCTTGAGATTTTTGTTCATAAGTACAATGAAATAATAATAGTTAAAATTTACCAGTTCAATAAGTTCAATAAAATTTACCAGTTCAATAAGTTCAATAAAATTTTTTTAAATTAAAAGGGGATTATCATAAGTACAAATAAAATAATAATAGTAATTTTGAACCAAATAAATTAACTACATTTTACAGCCTGATGATGGTATTTTGACACTGAAACTTTAGCTATCAAGTTGCAGTATATCATTATTATAATAATAATTATACAACATAGTGATGATCCATGTATACTGTCTTAATATGTATAGGAAAAACTACTAAAAAGTTGTAAGTTTAAAAATGTATTTTTTTGACAGTATTTGTTTATTTCTATTATTATATTTTAAATTTCAGACCGTCCTCCGTCCTTCATCAGAAACAAATGATTTTAAAATTAAAATTTAAATTTAAAAATTTAAATTTTAAAATCATTTGTTTCTGATGAAGGACGGTCTGAAATTTAAAATATAATAATAGAAATAAACAAATACTGTCAAAAAAATACATTTTTAAACTTACAACTTTTTAGCAGTTTTTCCTACATATATATATATATAAATATACAGAGAGAGAGAGAGAGAGAGAGAGCGAGAAAGAGAGAGAGAGAAACAATAGCAAGACAGCATCAGTTCAGTTAATTCTCTTTACTACCTGTTATTAAACTTTACTACTAGTTATGAAAGCTCTTGCCGTTGTATGATTCACTTTACAATACATTTAATTCTCTTATTTTTGCAATAATTATGTCATAGAATAGTGAAGAATATATATAAATATATAATCCGATATATTATGCTGAAGACTGTTGTGTATTTCTTAGAATATATATATATATATATATATATATATATATATATATATATATATCCCTCCTGCCATCAATATGAATATTTGCTGTCATTTTTTATGGCACAGGCCCACTTGTCATAATAATGTTGCTAGTTCTGTACTCATTTTAATAATAATAATAATAATAATAATAATCTATATCTTGTTAAAACTAAAAAAAGACGATATAAGCTGTTTTAAATTTATTTTATTCATTAATTTTTGAAATGATGAAAGAAATTCAAAATATTTACAAAGTCTATTACAATTCCGTCTTTGTTAAATTATAAGTAGAATTAAATAATTTTATGGATTCCCTATTTTCTTCTATTAAACACTATGTTTTTTTTACTTTAATCTTCTTTTACATTTATTTTAGCATTTTCCTCTAAATAAATCACAGATATTTACTAAACATTTTTTTTTATAGATTCTATTTTACATGCATATCACTATGTATACTATAATTAAAAATGTAGAACTAAAGTGGTTAGGGAGTCCAATTCTTCAGGGGAAATAACTTCAAAAAAAATTCTTTGAGTTATCTCCCTTAATTCTTTCCGTTCCCATTTAATTCTTTTTTTCCCGTTTTTACTTTTATCTTTCTTTTTTTATTTATCATTTTCAAATTAATTTAATAATAGATTTTGAGATAATTCAGGCATATTTTTAATTAATTAAATTAAATTAATTAATTAAAAGGCACTGGTGATTTTAATGAATTCAAATCAGGTATAAATTGATTACACAAGCAATTTTTAAAAACTTTATGAAGCTTAGAAGATTGTATTGTGTCAGTCTTCCAAGTAGGATGAGCCTGCTAACCTTGATATTTACCAAGCTTAATTTAGCATAACACAAGGCCAAACGGAAAGAAAATTTATGAAGATTGTGCTGAGTCATTCTTTCAAGTGGGGAGACCTGTCTGCATTGATATTTATTAAGCTTAGTTTATTATTGCGAAAATCCAAATGGGAGAGACATGGAGTTAAGAAAGATTGTATTGTGCCAGTCTTCCAAGTAGGGAGTGCCTGCCAATCTTGGTATTTACTAAGTTTAGTCTAATGCAACACATGGCCAGATGGGAAGTAACTGGAAGTGATGAAGATTGTGTGTGCCAATCTTCCAAATGGGGAGGGACTATGTTTTGAGAAATTCAACATTCCAAATGTTGGTTCTTAACTGAGCTTAAACACTGAATGATGATACTGGAAATTTTGTCTGGTTCCATTCCACTGAATCAAATATCGGTGTTGGAAAAAAACAAAAACAAAAAAAAAACCAGCTACATTTACGCAGTTGTCTGTAAAATAGGATTGTGCATTGGCTGAGGAACCAGAAAAGATGGCAATCATTATCTCAACAATCAATACACTGATGTATATTAAAATTTTAGACATTCTTCAATTTCAATTGAGGGAAAATATGTTTGGCAACGATTAAGTCATTTTTCAGAATGATAATGGATCTTGCCACAGAGTAAATAGTGTTTAAACTTAGTTATATTTCACTTCAAACTAGATCTTTTTCTGATTCATTCTACATATAAATCTGTCATCCAGATGTGAATACTAAGAAAGCAAAAATGAAAAAAAGGAACTTTTTGTACAGGGGCTCTAAGCATGGCAGTCAGCTAGCAAAACAAATCCCTTAAAAAACAAAAATAAAATAAAATACAATATAAAAGGAGCCAATCACAAATGTTACTACTAAAGCAAAAGCCTTGATAAAAAAAGCTGAGTCATGATCCACTCAGTTTGCTTTTAAGAATGCAGCTCATAGCACTGTTAAAGTCACAGGCGAGCAGGCAAGACAGCAGTGTCACTACAAGTGACCTTTGTCAACTGACCTGACACACACATCAACTTCAGGATCTACTAACTCATCCCTTCCTCCCACAAAGAGACATTACACTTTGATCCTCTATATAAGCATTATAAAGAATTTTATTTCAACAAATCTTGTATCCTTTTTTTCACCTCACTGGCTGTACTTGTTTCATTTATTCTCTCATGCTACAATACACACATTTATAACAACTTTTCTTCAGGAAAGTTATATCAACTCAATAACATGGCTGCACCAAAAGTCCAGATCTAATGGAAAATTTTTGGTGGAAATTGAAAATTGCCCATTGACAAATATTCATAATTATCTTCGAACTGATATTTGAAAAGTCAAAATCTGCTTGATGGGGCATACTTTTTTTTCATTTGTACTGTGAAGATCTTGTGGAAGAACCAGCCAGTACTCAACTAGAATAGAAGTTGGGTCTGACTGACCAAAACACACGCTCTATTTATTTTGTATAAAATACAAAATTATGGCACAAGGCCTAAAAGGGGAGGGGAGAGGTTGGTTCTCGCTTAACTATCCTATACCTAGCTAAACACTATCATGACCCATTCACTCATTACAATTTGCACAGTCACCAAAAGAACCCATCCATCTCCTCCCAATCCTTCGTACACCACAATGCCAGAAACTTACAAGGGGCACCTAAAAATAGGGAGAATAATCCATGACAATAAAAATGTATTTATGTACAATACAATAATCTGTACAATATAATATAAAATATTTAATGAAAAATGAAATGATGGGAGGGGAATGAACCCAAAAATCAACTGAAAATACAACAAATTTTTAACTAAAATAATAATCAATGTTAGTAAGAACCGTCCATCCCAGAAAAAAACAGAGTGGCCGCTGTATTCCGCCAAACGGCGAAATCAAGAAGCACACTCGCTAACGGAGTGGGAAGGGGGGTAAAAAATTAGCGGAATGGGACAATAAAAGGCTGAACCAGCCGAGATAAAAGGAGACCAAAAACTGGGGAGGTTGGGAATCTCGACATGGGTCATAACAAAAGAGAAATCCGGGTACAGGCCAGGAACACATTCATTCACTTTAACTAGGTACACAAAAAGAGAACTAGCTTAACCAGGGGAGGGTTCCAGAGGAATCCACCCCGATGTAACCAGCAGATCTAAAAGAGAAAATCAAGATTAGCCCCGTTCAAGCGAACCAGACTTGCTACAAAATCAAAATCCACCATTTGTCTTTGGGCCACGTAGGGACATGTATTCAGTTACAACCCTGTTTATTTTTGTCTGCCAACTGGATGCTAGTTGGAAACATCAGGAAGGTGAGTCTCACACTCTTGAATGTTCACCTTCCTACAGGGAGGCAAAAGGAGACAGCCATGTTGAAAAGTAAATTATTTGACTTCTAAATCCATTTTCATCATATATTTAGGCTTTTTTACATTTCTAATTATCATTTTTTTTAAGCAATAAACATTGCCGAGGAGTGAATGTAGTTAAAATATTAATGTCAAGGAAAAAAAGCCATCCTTTTGATACTCCATTATGCCTGCAGAAACAAAGTTTAAAGATGACCAAAATATTTTATTTTTTATCACTGTCTTGTATTAAACTATTTACACCTATAAATTAGTCATTCGCCATCATTGTTGCCTTGGCTTCATCTGTTGCATTTCTGTTCGTTGTTTTCTATCATCGATGTCTTGCTTTATTTTGCTAGCATCATTTTTACTTTGTTCCCTGAATACCTTTACATTAACTGTCAACTACCTGCACTATACAGGTATACCTGGGGTTATTTCATTTCAAATTAAATTGTTCTCAATTATACATTGGAAAAAAAAATTACAGAAAAATAAAAATCAAGTTTAAGTCATTTTATTTGACTTTATGTCTGTCTACCTCAAAAAATTGAAGTTATTTCACTAAAAAAGCATTAAAAGCACATAAAATCATGTTGCTGTACAATAAATAGGAATGATAAAAGTATGTAGCACTGCCTAAAAAGCCAGGGGCAAACAAGTGCAAATGTGACACGATAACTAGACATATATGTATTTTATTATAATAGATTAAAATAGAAAATAGATTAGAATAGAAAATAGTTTAAAAACATATCTAACAAAAGTGAAAAAGAAGAGGAAAAAATAAATAAATAAACGCTTTTTCTTTTATGAGGAAAATTGTCCCCCGGTAAATGTTTGACTCAGTGATTTAATGAGATAAGTTCAGCAGGGGGGTTTTCGATGACCCGGTCAAAGGCTGTCCTTTACTGTATCTTGACCACACATTAAGCCTTTTCCGGTGGAAGCCTTATTAAGATAAAAAAAAAGATAACTGAAATTTCAGACTTACAGTCGCCGGGGTTTGTCACCGGTGGTCTAAAGCATTTCCGGATTTTCGGGTTTCCGGTCAATTTTAAATAAATTCAAGTATTTTTTTCGAGTCAGTCAGTTAAGTTAAGACAGTTAAGTTAGAGAGTTGAGAGTCCCACCAGGCGCGAGCTTGAAGTAAGATTCTCCGTTCGTCTTGTTTCGTTCAGTTTGGGTTTGTTGATCTCCATTAATTGGAGTTAGAGCTGTGTGTCACATTCGCCTGCCCCAACCGACAAGGCTAACGCTAAACGAATAAAGCATCCTTTTCAACTCATCCAAGTTGTGGAAGTTCGTTCCTTATAGTCAATCTTGTACCCCCAGCTGTCCGGCCGACATTTTCTACAATCTTCCGGCAAACATCACAGCGTGGAGAACGGTCGCCAGAGGAAATTGTTAGGACGGACCGTTGGGGTGTTACACAAACTCCAGCGAACCATCAGTTTAATGAGCCCTATAACAAAACTGCTCATCCGAATCCTGAAAGTGAGAAGCAGAATCAGGCCAGAAATAGGCCGACAACAGTTTGGGTTTGTTAAAAAGACACTGGAACAAGGAAGAAAATACGCCATATTTATGATTAGGATGCTCTCCGTAAGGGCAATACAAACGAAGAAGGACTTGTACCTATGTTTTATCGATTATGCAAAAGCGTTTGAGAAAATATGCCACAAAGAATTGATGGAGATGCTTGGCAGCCTCAATATATTTAGGTAATCAAGATTCTCTACTGGCAGCAAACGGCCTGCATACGGACAGGTAACAAATTCAGCCGATATACAGAGATAGTAAGGGGGCATAAGACAAAGATGCGTCTTTTCACTGAATCTCTTCAACTTGTACAGTGAGACTATTCTGAGTACCCTAGAAGTTATGCCAGGATTTGTCATCGGAGGCCACAATTTAAACAGCATAAGGTACGCAGACGATACAGTTCTGATTGTAGACACGGAAAGAAAAATATAAGACCTCCTACAAGATAGGAGTGGAAGAGAGTGACAAGAAAGGACTACAAATAAACTGCAAGAAAACCAAATGCATGATCATCAGTAAAAAGGGCACCCCAATATGCCAAATACAGGTCAGGGATACTAAAATCAAGCAGGTACAAAAATTTAAATACCTGGGAAGTGTTTTGGCAGAAGATGGAAAGTTGGACACAAAGATCCAAAGGCGAATTGGCATGACGAAGAAAGCATTCAAGAAGTTGAGTAAAGTATTAAAAAACAGGACAATTTTGCTAAAAACAAAGAGAGTACTGGATTGCTATGTGATATCAGTTCTTCAATATGGCAATGAATGTTGGACAATATCATAAAAGATGAAGGAAAAACTTGAAGCAACTGAAATGTGGTTCTAAAGAAGGGTGCTACGAATATCATGGATCGAGCATGTGAGCAATGATAGGTTTTTGAAAGGATAGAAACAAAAAGGAAATTAATATTGAGCATCAGGAAGAGACAGCTGAAGTTCCTGGGACAGGCAATGAGGAAAGAGGGCTTGGAGAACCTGATACTAACATATAACATATTTGAAGGACCTGATCAGGTGGATGATGGAAGTGGGGTTGCATGGAGTAACAGAAGAAAGTGTGCTAAGAGCCACCAGGAATAGGGAGATGTGGAAAGCCATGATCGCCTATGTCCTGAAAGGACAGAGCACATAGAAGAAGAAGAAAAATATATAAAATCATATCAAAATATGTACATTTACAGTAAAAGTAAATATTGGTAAAGTTAACATAAGTTAGTTTATTTTCTATTATTGCAAAATAATTTTAGTAACTGTATTTGTTATTTAACCTTACAAAATCATTTTATTTTATAATGTCTTAGAGCAAACCACATTCACAAATAAAGAGTCTGCAATGTACTGTAAAGATTGCCAAATTGTAAGCATCTACATTTAAAAATATGTTCGTACATTTATTTGTAAATTTAGATTACATTTTTTCTGTACTCAAAATTTATTTGTTTGTAAGCTTAAAATAGATTCTTATTGACCATAAATTATTAAAAAGAACACATTTATAAATAAAATACAGAACTAGGTATGGTTATTTCTGGTTTAGCCTAGTGACAAGTAAATTCGGAGACAAGTAAATTTGACCTAAGTCTTTTTTCGACTTTAGTTGCCTCTCCTAGATCAAATTGCTGATGTAAGGTGAGGTATATCTGTAACGTCTTGTCCCTTTTCAATTCAGCTTCTTGTCGACTACAATCATCAAAAATTAAATGCAATGTCAATCATCATTTTTCTGTCCCCTTGAATCCTCCTCTTCATCCTCTCTAATACTTTCTCTATTTCCTTCACTCTTTCATTGTGAGTAACCTCTGCTTGGGGTGAAATTATTAAAAATAATGTCCTGTCTTGTTTCATTACTGCTTTTGTGTTAGTTGTTTGCTAATGCCATTGACTGGTCTTTTTCCATGCATATCTTTACATTAGTTGTGAACTATTATCACAGTTTTGACTTGATCTACTTGTACCTTTTTCATAATTATTTTTTACCCTGCTTCTTTTTTGAAAGTTATTTATTCTCATTAATCCCTTTGTCTTAGTTATTTGTCATCATTTCTTCCTTTGTGTTAGTCATTCCTTATTGTGCCTTTCTTTGTATTAGTTATTCCTTATCATTCCCTCATTTGTGTTAGCTATTCATTATCCTGCCTTCTTGTTAGCAATGACAAAAGAAACAAAAATGTAGATTCTAGTTCCAATCATTTACTAACTCATAATCTAAACTTATTTATAAATGAAACTTTGTGTGTGTGTGTGTGTATCCGTTACCTATAGACTCCAAAATGACTGAACCGATTTTCTTGAAAATTTACACAGTTGTACTATAAGCATATGCGAGTGTTCTTAGCTAGGTTTTGTGTTGAGGTACCCTCAATAAATATCAAAAATCGATAATCGAAAAAAATCAGGTTATAGAAGGAGTGGTCCGATTTTAATCAAATTTGATACACTTATAGACAAAGACATAAGAAACGATATTCAGAAGTTCCAAGGCTGCAGTTCTTACAATAGCGCAGAAAATCGATAATATATATATATGTGTGTGTGTGTGTGTGTGTGTGTGTGTGTGTGTGTGTGTCTGTTTATCTGTCTATATGTCCTTTATACAAATCCACAATTTTTATCCGATTCTCACCAAACTTTATACAAATCCACAATTTTTATCCGATTCTCACACAAATATTCTTTAGGCAGAGTCTGAGTTCCAATATCATGGATAAGATTTAAAGCTTTCATTACACCCGAGCAACGCCGGGCCAAACTGCTAGTAATCCTTAATTTCAGAAACTTAGACATCACTCAAATGACCTAAGAACGTACAGGCTGAAAGGAATTGACTGAAACAATAAAAGAAGGATAATAATTAGAATCATTGATTAAATAACGTCAGTGTTCCATCCTAATATTTCAGATTGCATAGTAATTGAAATTTATGAAGCTATCTCTGAGGAAACAGGTGAACTTTTTTAGAACAATATGGCCATCATTGACAATATAGCTATCATTGACAATATGGCTATCATTGACAATATGGCTATCATCCAAGTTTAATCTGCTACGACACCACAAATGTGAAGCACCAAGTAAGGATTGAATCGAATTCTGTAGTAATGAACTATGACATCAGCTTGCTAGCCGGTGCTCTTGTGGTAAATGATTAATGACAGATATTAAATTAATCTAAGTCTAGCACAAGACCACAAATATGGAGCACCAAATGAAGATCAGATTTTATACAGTAGTAATCATCTATGAGATCAGATTGCTAACCAGTGTTCCATTGCAAGAAGTTAATGAGAATTTTAAAATTTATCCAAGTCTGGCACAAGGTCACAAGTATGGGGCACCTGGTGTGGATCGGGTTTAATACAATAGTAACAATCTATGGTATCATTTTGCTATATAGCGTTCCATGGCAAGGAGATAATGATAGTTATCAATTTCCTTTTAGTCTGCCACAAGGCCACAAATGTTGAGGCACTCAGTGAAAATTGCATGCAATACAGTAGAAGGAAATTAACTGGCTTTAACTTTTCTTTACAATGAGGTGCTGAAAATGTTTTCTGATAGAAGGCCCAAGGGTTTGCAGCCATATCACATTAAAACACCAGTTCCCATATGATCACTGAAATTAAGCAACTTTAGCTGTCAGTCCCTTGATGGGTGAACGCTTGGGAATGCCAGGTGCTGCGTAAGCTTGAATGTGCAGGTGGTGCAAGAGATAATAGCTTAGATTTGTTAAGCTAATTTCCAATTCCAACTGCGTTCGAAATATATTCACTTACATGCAAATACCCTTGGGAAAGATATAAAGCCACTTCTTCTCTCCCCAGTTGTGGGTTAAATAGTAAGACTTGTGTCAGTAAAACCCTTACTATCTGCCCCCACCACAAAATAGTTTTAGATAAAATATTTAGATTTCAGCATGAAATACCTCATAATGGTTAATAAGCTGCTAAAAAAAAACAACCAATAAAGTCACAAATGAGGGACCCTTAGAGTGGTTCAAAGTGAGACATTAATAATAGCTGATATTGCTTGACAGCTACCACTCTATAGGGAGGTGACCAAAGTCATGGGTGGAACAGAAGTAATAGAGTGGTTATTAAAATGAAGTAAACATTTATTAAAAAAGTGATGATGACTTATCAAACTAACAAAATCATATTTCGGCAACCTGCACTTAGCGTATTTTGCAGCTTACAAGATGCACTTTTTTCCTAAAAAACCCTGAAAAAATTTCCAAGACGAATGTATAAGTTAGCACCGTGGTTACCCCCATGAAATAGATGGTAGTGAGGGTCATTTATTGTACATGATTGACAGTAGTGATGACTCTGCTAATGATAGTTTTGAGCTTTTACATAAATCCCACAGTGACGAGTTTTTTGAATTGGAAGATGAACAAAACAATTGATTGTTTTTATATCTTTACATACATATTTTTAAAATTTTTAATTCAATTTTTAGGAAAATAAAACCATCTTTGGATAATGAAAGATGTTTAGTATATTTACTAAAAAATAAATTACTACTGTGTTTTCTGGCTTACAAGACACACTATCCCCACCAAGAAAATACGTGTATGTCTTCCAAGATGAATGTATCAGTTACCACAATGGTTACCCCCATGACATAGATGGTAGTGAGGGTCATTTATTGTACATGATTGACAGTAGTGATGACTCTGCAAATGATAGTTTAGAGCTTTTTACATGAATCCAGCAGTGACGAGTTTTGAGGATTTGAGGATGAATAAAATTTCTTTGATTGTTTTATATTTTTACATGCATATTTAAAAAATTCTAATTCATTTTTATGAAAATAAAACCACCTTTGGACAATGAAACCAACTAGTATGTCATTGCCATAAAACAAAATCATACAAGTGATTCACTTACGCACAAATGCCCTTGGGAAAGGTATTAATCTGTCTCTTCCCTCCAGTTATGGGCTAAATAATAGGACAGATTGGGTTCCATAGCTTTGGCTGGCAACCAGTCTACTGCAGAAAGCAATGGCAACCTACTGCAAGATAATCTTCTGCCCAGTCAGTCAAGTCTCTTTCGAGACATGATCACCCAAAGTGTGTATCACGTATGGCACTTAACTGACTGACAGAATATAATAGTTGAAAACAATTAAGACTTCTAGTGGGCATAAAGTGGGGGATCGGTTTTCTATTGTTATGAAGTGCTAAACTGATCCCCCACTAATTATACTTATTCATATAATATATGTCTCTTCTCACTCCATTTATGTGTTGAATAGCAGGATAGATTGGATTATGTATCCTTGGTTGGCAACCAGTCTACCGCAGAAATCAATGGCAACCTACTGTGGGATAATCATCTGCTCCGTCAGTCATGTCTCTTTCGAGACATGATCGCCCAAAGTGTGTATCACGTATGGCGCTTAACTGACTGACTGATTAATGTAAACAATACATAACACCAGTATGTGAGTGATGCATGGTGATTGTGTTGTTGTATGAGGATGATTTTTTTCCTTAGAAATTTCTTTCCAATATTAGGGTGCGTCTTTCAAGCCGCAGTTTCTCGTAAGCCTAGAAAAAAAGGTAATTAATTCATAAATATAAATAAGTAAATTAATTAATTTAATACTGTAGCAGCTTGTTTTCAGCCTAATTCGGCTCTTGTAAAAGTAGGGGAATGTAAGAGGATTACTGGAACAGTACAGGGAACTGACCATTTTGCTATCGTCTGTTAGTGATGGATCATATGTAAGAGAAGTTTCCATGAAAATACTTTTAAAAAAGACAGAGGGAAGCCATATTACGTCGGTAAGAAAGTGACTGAAGGCAGGCTGCCAGGTCATGATCGATTACAATGCAGATCCATCTTTGGATTTTGCCAAGAACTTCAAGATGAATAGCAAGAACACCTGACCAGATATGTCAACAGTATTCAATGCATGGACAAATGGTAGATTTATAAATGTGCAAAATGGATTCTGACAAGAAAAAGTTCCTGGCCCAACACAGTGAATCAACCTTCCTAGCAGTAGATGCAGCTATGGCTTCAACGTTGTCATTCCATATGAGGTCATTCGAGAGAGATCCTGGATGTGACGGTAAACTGCATCCGGCAGCAAGATCTCTGATTGGGAGGTTGTGAGGAGCATGGAATCATCTATTAACTGCTGTTGTTCCCAGATCCATTCTGAACTGGAGTGGTAACACCTGTTAGAGTCCCAATTATGGGCAAATAGTTAACCTTCCAAACTGGGGTCAAAATACTATGAAAGTATAAAAATACACTTTTATAGAAATATATACATAAAAATAGACTTATAAAAAATATTCATTTTTGAAGGAAAAAATATGAACACACACAATACATTTTACAAGAAAAAATATATATACATTTTTGAAGGAAAAAAATATTACCGGCAATGTTTTAATACAGAACTAGAAGATATCTTCAGTTTTCTAAAATAAAAAAAATCTTTTCATCAAAACTTGACTACATCAACTTTCTCACTATAACCGAACATTAGAAAAAAGTATCTTAAAGCCTCACCTTGTTGGTATTAAATTATAGTGGGTTATCCGTTCTAGTGAAGCGTAGTTGTGTGTTGAAACAGATTAACTGGATTTGGCCTTGTTAGTAGATAGCCCACTATAAGTGGGGTATAAAACAAAAAAATCAAATTGTGTATAGAAGCAAGATATATATATATATATATATATATATATATATATATATATATATATATATCAATTAAGGTTTTTACAAATAAAAGTAATGTCTTTTGGTTGGCACAACGGTCGTTAAAATGTTCATAGCAGTAAATGTCGAAAAGAGTTTGTGCGTATGTATGTGTGAGCGTTTGTCTGTTAGGAATGTCTTTGATGTCTCCACTCTGTCCATCGGGTAAGTGGCTCAGGGAACAGTGAAGAAGAAGATAAGAGAGAAAGGAGAGGCGAGCATGATGTGATCGCTTGACGTGGTCAAGGGACGTGCTAATTATGCTCGTATTTTCTCAACTGGCGATGCTTTCTGTGTCGGCTTTTTATTTCGATTTTGGGGTCCAAACAAGTCATTTGGGAATTCACACCCGGATTTAATTCTGGGCTTCCCATTAGACGGTAAACAAAATTCACGTCGGCTCGCGAAAAGGAATTTGATATTTATTTATTTTTTGGTTTTATGCCGGAACATCTGCGTGGAGCCAGATGTGCAAAGACCAGTTTTGGTCATTTGCTTTCTGGACCTCTGAGGGCAAACATCCGGTCCCTGGTATCACCACAAAATAACCCACAGAGATTGATATGCCGTTAAACAAAACTCAAACTCAAAACTCATTTGAGAGAGTGCGGACAAGGAGGCGCAATACGTTGCTCTCTGGAAGACAAGCGTCAACCATTCTAATGGTAGTCAGGAATGATTCTCCATGGTGGTTAAAAGAGAGCAGGCTTGTTTTGGAGGCATTAAAATTGACGAACCATTTCTTGCCCGCATTCAATCACAGATTGGATGTCCTTTTAAAGTGCAGCAGCCAGGTTTATTTCATCAGCCTTGGCAGACTTCTTACAGAGACGGTCGTAAATGGTGGTTTCATCTGCATAAATGCAAACTTAGGAATTGATGAAGATCCGAAAAAGCGTAGGACCTAGTATAGAGCCTTGAGGGACGTCCGCGTTTGTATGAAAGAATCTGGAAGCTTGTCCATTCAAAACAATCTTCATGTCACACTTTGATAGTAACGATTGGATTCAATCAAACAATCGTCCAGAAATTGTAGGAGATCTGGTATTGCAAAGAAATATTTTCCCGCAAATTACTTCCACAACGCAGAGAAAAATCACTTAAAATTCAGACTCGAATATCGGGCAAGAAAAAGAAAATGCCGAAAATTCAATTCGCCAGTACACACTCGCGAACTGCTATCCACGTAACCAGTCAGACAAAAATAAATTTCTCCCGCTTCGAGAACAACGACTGCTTTTATCGGCCGATCAATTTTTTCCATTGGCCGACAACTCAGAGAAGACGCTAAATATTTGCAAACATTTTTATAGCGACTCCTGCGACGGACTTGTTTTTTATTTTAAATATTCCGTCTTCAGCATGTTATGCGGAATATGTGCCCCTTTTTTTTCTGTTTGTGTCTGTAATTTTCTTTTTTTCCGACGTAGTATTAACGCCACGCGCTGTCGCTTGGTTTGACGAGGTAAGTCGCCGTTTTCTTCGCTATAGCTTTGAAGCTTGCGCATGAGGCCAGCATGGCAAACCCTGTCAAATGCTTTCGAGATATCAAGAACAAAATCTCGAATTTCGCCGTTCTTATCAAGTGCCTGGTATATATATTCAGTGATGGTCGTTAGCACATCAGCGGTAGACCCGGTAAAACGAAAGCCATGCATTTTGTCATAGAGAATGTTGTGAGATGTGAAATGCCCAACTATTTCAGCATTGATAATAGCCTCGAATACCTTGCCAAAATCTTCCACCTAAGAAGTAAGTCAAGCTTTCTCTTTAGTTGTTGCAACTCAGTGCAAGGCTGACTTGAGTGCGAACATTGTAGCGATGCTTATACTTACCCTAAATTGTCTACCAGGAAAAATAAACTGGACATCTCATCCCCCTGTGTAAAACGCCCAGTGATAAAGTAAGCTTAAACCTTCCTTTGGTCGTTCCAACTCTGTGCAAGGCTGACTTGAGCTCGACCGCTAATACAATGTTTATACTCATTTACCTTAACTTCTGAACCAAATGGCAAACAGACAATGCACAAAGAAACATTAGGAACATCGGTGTGGCTAGGAACATCGGTGTGGCTAGGCAGATTCACTTGCTTTCAGCGGAATCGAAACTCAACCGATTTGGTGTTAGTTGGAGTTCCTACTTCCTAAGCCATGGGTGCATGGAATTATATATATATATATATATATATATATATATATATAATTCCATGCACCCATATATATATATATATATATATATATATATATGTGTGTGTGTGTGTGTGTGTGTGTGTGTGTGTGTGTGTGTGTGTGTGTGTAAAGCTTACAAACAAATAAATTTTAGGTATATGGTTAGGTCTTGAAGGCTATCACAATGCGTTTAGTAAAATTAAGGAAGGTAAAAATTAAGGAAGGTAAAATTAAGGAAGTTGTTGGGTATTACCTATTTATTATACATTAATATTTCGAGAACAAAAT
This sequence comes from Ascarosepion bandense, assembly GCA_037127315.1. Classification (NCBI taxonomy): domain Eukaryota; kingdom Metazoa; phylum Mollusca; class Cephalopoda; order Sepiida; family Sepiidae; genus Ascarosepion; species Ascarosepion bandense. Next base: position 1,210,289 of record JBBBDQ010001602.1, on the reverse strand, counting down.
CTCATCTTCAGAATGGTAGAAGAGCTTGTGCTCGAGTTCGTGCCTTTCAACGAATGGTCATTCCTGGCTGCTGTCATTAATTGTAGCGAGTGTGTGTGTGTGTGTGTGTGTTAGAGCATGTATGTATGTATGTGTGTGTTTATGGTATATATATGTGTGATTGATAGTTGGGGTCTTTTTACGGTCTGATGATATCAGTCTGCTTTAATATTCGTACTCGACTTCCCTCTCCGAACCAAGGCCGAACTGACTGACATACTAATTACTCACTCGGTGGTCTCCAAAATAATTTCTAAGCTTGACCCCCATAAGGCGAGCGGTGGCGACGGAATACCCATCATTGTCCTAAAGAAATGTGCTCCTGAACTCTCCTCTGTTCTCTCTAAACTCTTTAACTACTACCTCTCTGCTTCTTGCTTTCCTGCTTGCTGGAAATCCTTCTCCGTGGTTCCTATATATAAAAATAGTGGAGAACCCTCTGACTCCGCTAATTATCGCCCTATCAGCCTCCTGCCGATCTTTGGCAAAGTGTTAGAAGCCATCATCAACGCCGAGGTGGTGCAACATCTCTCAGTCCACAGACTCTTCTCTGACAAACAGTATGGGTTCCGCTTCACCAGGTCTACTGCTGATATGCTCACGACCATCACTGAGTATATACACCAGGCCCTCAACAAGAACGGCGAAGCCCGAACTGTTGCCCTTGACATCTCCAACGCGTTTGACAGAGTCTGGCATGCTAGCCTTCTATGCAAGCTGCAGGGGTATTGCATAACTGGACAATTGTTTGACCTAATCCAGTCATTCCTTTCAAATCGAACAATGAAGGTAGTATTGAACGGACAAGCCTCCCAATACTATCACACGAACGCAGGTGTCCCTCAAGGGGGTCTATATTAACGATCTCCCCAATGTACTAAGATCCCAAGTAGGCATATACGCTGATGACACTACGGTTTACGCTTGTCTCGATTAAAAATCTGCAGAGTCTGACAAAGCAAACCTCGCTGCCAAACTTGAAAAGGACCTCCAATCCATGGTGAACTGCTGTAAGAAATGGCTCGTAAAGTTTAATGTTTCCAAAACGAAGCTGCTATCTATTAATCATCACAGACAATCGTTCCTCCCACTCATTAACATGAATTAGGCTTCTCTCCCTGAAAGTAAAACAGTGCGTCTCCTCGGATTAATTCTCACATCAGACCTTAAGTGGAATAACTATATAGAATCCATAGCTAAATCCGCTGCTAAGAAAGTTGGTTCTCTGTGTAGGGCCAGGAAGTTTTTCCCGTCTGAAACAATCCTGCACATATACAAATCTACCATCTGCCCGTGCATTGAATACTGCTACCATACCTGGTCGGATGCTCCTGCTATCCACCTAGGGGTCCTTGACCAAATCCAACGGAGAGTCTGTAACGTGATCGATCCCAACTTGACTGCTAGGATACAGTCGCTTTCTCACCGACACAATGTGGCTTCCCTGTGGCTCTTCTACAAATACTTTCACGGCTTCTGCTACGATGAACTTAGTTCACTGTTACCCCCTACGTATGAATTTACTCGAGCCACAAGATGAGCAACTAGGCCCCACACTTTTACTGTGGAACTAATAAATTGTAAATGCAAATTCTACTCCAGCAGCTTCTTTTCTCACACTTCCCGCCTGTGGAATTCCCTTCCGCATACTTGCTTTCCCGACAGATACAATCTTCAAGAGTTCAAATGTAAAGTCAGTAGTCACCTCCTGTCTCACTAACTTACATCCTCTCTCTCATGCTTTTTTCTCCGTCCACTCCACTCTCATCAGTATTCTCTTCCTTCTCATACTCTCTTACTGACACCCTCTGTAGCCTGTCACTCTTTCTCATAACATTCCTCCTATGTAACATACTGCACAACAGTAAAATGCCTTGCTTGGGGCCACACGAAAGATAAAATAAAATTAATTTACGTTAAATTTACCAATATTTACATTGAATTTGTTTATTTAAATTACGGATGAAAATGGCTGTGTATCGTCGGCATCAACAGTACAGTAAAAATGATTTTACGTGCTTTTAATTTTTAATGCTTTTCTAGTGATTATGATTTTGTATAAACAAATTGTAAATTTAAATTCAAATCTCAATCATTGATTTTATAGGAAAAAAAATAAATAAAAACGAATTTTCTGGAATGTACATTTTCATACAAAACTCGCAAAATTTCACACCTCGGTGTGAAATGTTTTTCGGCAAATAGCAAACTAGGAAACATCTAAAAAAATTTCAAATAATCTTTAATTATAAAAAAAAATGTCAAATGCCTTTTACGGACCGTTATCGCGAGCCGACGCGAAGTTTGTTTGTCGTCCAATGGGAAGCCCTGAATTATATCCGGGTGAGAATTCCTAAAAGACCGCTTTGGAGACCCAGAAAACGAAATAAAAGGACCAGATAAGAAGATGGTCGCAGTGGAGAAAATACGAGCATAATTAACACGTCCCTTGACAAACGTCAAGCCATTGTATTATTATTGCCTCTCTTTCTCTCTTATCTTCATTTTCTTCATCGTTCACCAATCTACTTAACTTGCCGGTACCCTAAAGACTGAGCGAAGACTTCAAACACACTTCTAACACACACACACACACACACACACACACACACACACACACACACACACACACACACACACACACACACACACGTATGCATAAACTCTTTCAGCAATTACTACTATGAATATTTTTAACGACCTTGTACCAACCAAAAGACATTACTTTTATTTGCAAAAACCTTAATTGAGATATAGTCATCCGCAGACAGATCCGTTTCGCTGTATCACAGCTCATCAGTACGATTAGACTCCGATTGTTTCTAACCGAGGATTGAAGCCCGACTGAATTGGCGTCAGTCAGCGATTCTGCCTCTGGGCTATATATATATTGTTTCTGTATACAATTTGATTTTCTTGTTTTATACCCCTCTTATAGTGGGCTATCTACTAACAAGGCCAAATTCAGTTAATCTGTTTCAACCAACAAATACACTTCACTATAACGGATAACCTACTATAACTTCAATATTTGTGGCGGACAGACATAAAACTGGATAAAATGACTTAAAATTGATTTTTATTTTTCTCTATATTATTTTGACAAACAACGTATAATCGAGAACGACACGAAACGACATAATTCGAGGTATACAACGTGTATATAATATTTAATCGCGTTCACCTTAAGCCATACAGATACAAGGGGTTACTGAATGTGGAAGAGTTAGAAACCGGAATATTGCTAAGAAACAAGAACGGATGAAAAGTAATCATGAGGGCAGCAGATAGTGACTGACATTACATTTAAATTTTGACAGATTTAAAGTTCGCTCGGGCGATCAGGTCTCAAAAGAGACATGACTGACTGGGCAGAAGATTATTCCGCAGTAGGTTGCCATTACTTACTGCGATAGACTGGTTGCCATCCAAAGCTATAGAACTTAATCTGTCCTGGTATTTAACCCATAACTGGAGGGAGAAGAGATGTATTATATTATTACGTAGTAATTAGTGGGGGATCAGTTTATTACTTCATGACAATAGAGAACCGATCCCCACGTGATGACCAGTAGAAGTCTTAATTATGTTTCCAACTATTATATTCAGTCAGTCAGTTACCAGCCAAGGCTATAGAACCCAATCTGTCCTTTTATTTAAACCATAACTGGGGGGAAGGGACGGATTAATACCTTTCCCAAGGGTATTTGCGTGTAAGTGAATGCAAGGAATTCAACTGGAATTTGAACTCGGCTCCCCTATTTCTCGTTCCGAGTTGATATCCACTGCACCACAAATCGCGCTTAAATTTGAAGAGTCTAGGTACCATAGCGAAGAACTCGCCCAAACAATTACCATAACATTGCAATTTATAGAAAAAGCAAAGGGAGGCAATTGTATAGCGAAAGTAACTGAAGCCGAGATACCAGTTCGGGGTCAATAATAGTGCTAATTCTTCTTTGGACTTTATCAAATAGCACTGGACAGCAATATTCTACGCGTGGACGAATGGTAGACTTATAGATAGGTAAGATACATTCTGAAAAGAAAAACTGTCTAGCATGACACAGTGAACCAACCTTCCAGGCAGTTGACCTACCAATAGAATCAATATAGTCTTTCCACTTCATGTCAGCCAACAACGTTAGCCTCAGAAGTCGCATCAAGTCACTCTTTTGGATGTAGTATCAGCCATGCTAATGGAAGACAGAGAAGGTTCTCTCAGATAATTACTAGAGAGCAGGTTAGTTTTTTAAAGCGTTAAAATTAGTTACCCCAGTTAACAACAGACTGAATGTCGTTTTGGATTATATTATATATCATGGTAATTAATCTAAATGTCACCACGTATATTTCTGCAACTCCAAAAGAAATAATGTGAGTTTTACAAAATTCTAACGTTGCTTCTAATTAGTGCGCGATTCATTCAGAGTGGCGTTTCACCAATTAAATATGATACTACAACTTCCAGAGGGTCGAGACATATGATTAATTTTTGGAAACATTATCAACGTCAAACTCGTGAACTCGTTATATTCACCAGATGTTAATTGTGGGAAAAGCAATGCTTAATGTCACTTTTGGAAAAAGCAAATGGTAACGCCTGTCTGTTACTTATTTTGGGAAAAACAACTGGTAACACCTGTCTGTTGTCATTTTTGTTAACGTCAACTGGGAACGTTTGTCTGATGGCAATTTTTTGAAAAGCAATACGTAATGCCTATCTGACGTCATTTTTGGTAAAGTCAGCTGATAATGTCTGTTTGATGCAATTTTTCGAAAAGCAATACGTAATGCCTATCTGACGTCATTTTTGGTAAAGTCAGCTGATAATGCCTGATGCAATTTTTCGAAAAGCAATACGTATTGACGTCATTTTTGGTAAAGTCAGCTGATAATCTCTGTTTGATGCAATTTTTCGAAATGCAATACGTAATGCCTATATGACGTCATTTTTGGTAAAGTCAGCTGATAATGTCTGTTTGATGCAATTTTTCGAAGGCAATACGTAATGCCTATCTGATGTCATTTTTGGTAAAGTCAGCTGATAATGTCTGTTTGATACAATTTTTCGAAAAGCAATACGTACTGACGTCATTTTTGGTAAAGTCAGCTGATAATGTCCGTTTGATGTAATTTTTCGAAAAGTAATACGTAATGCCTATCTGATGTCAATTTTGGAAAAGCCAACATACTATACCTGTTTGGTATTCATTTTTGTTTAAAACGACTTATAGCACCTGTCTGCTTTAGAGTTTTGGAAAAGCAAATCGTAATGCATGCCTGATGACTAATTTTGAAAAAGCAAAATCCTTCTTCCAAGAGTTGGGTTAAAAAATAAAAGAATAGAGAGAGAATCGTTATCACAACTTTAATACCCATGGGTCTATCATTCTTTTTTCATGTTGTTTAAAATAGTTCTGCCAATCAAGCAATCAAGAACGTCCACTATTTTTTCTTTTGTTTTGGTTTTAAATAATTTCACCCAATGCAAGGCGACAATGCCACCAAGACGCAGGAGGTTACAGGGAGTGAAAGAGAAGGAGAAAACTTTAGTGAGAAAAGGACAATAAAGGAATAGGAAGATGCCGGTTTACGTTGCATTTAAACTTTTGAAGATTGTAGTTGGCAGGGAAGCGAGAAATCGGAAGGGTATTCCGCAGGTGAGCAGTGCGAGAAAAGAAACTGAGGAAATAGAAGTGACGGTTGCATTTAGCTAGTTCAACAGTAAAACGGCAAGACCTAGTTGCATATCTAGTAGCACGCTTAAATTAATGAACTGGTGACTCTAGAAAAACAAAGCTCATCAAAACAAAGCCATGAAAATATTCGAAGGGAAGACAGAGGGATGTCACGTGACGAAATTGACTGAAGCCGAGATGCCAAGTCAGGATCGATTATATTGCAGATCCTTCTTTGAATTTTTCAGGTCTTTTGTCTCCACCCGCCCTTAAAGATGAAATAATCTTTTGGACTATTTTTTTTAAACAACCTATTGACTAATAAAATGAAAATAATGCATTGCAATAATGTTTTATAAATCTTCAACTTTAGGATATCATACAAAATGTCTGTATTGTTATTTGGTGGCGTTCTTGCAACAGGGTTGCTTCTTAGATGTATTCCGAGGGAATCCATGACAAGAAAAAGAAACACAGTGGGCAAAAATCCAGTGAACAAAATCCCAGTCTTTTATCTCAAAGTGGACAAAATCCCAGTTGCATATAAGCTTAATTCATAAGATTTGGTGTAATAAAAGCCATTCACCTGTTATCACATTATATTATACTGTATTAAGACAACATATCCTCATTTAATAGCGTAAAGGACTCCTTGCAGGGTATTGAAGTATGTATTCGTATAAAGTGATCATTCATAGTTATCTAAACTTATTTATAAATGGAACTTTGTTTCTGTGTGTATGTGTGTGTGTGTCTGTGTGTGTATGTGTCCCTTACCTATAGACTCCGAAACGGCTGAACTGATTTTCTTGAAAATTTGCACAGTTGTACTATAAGCGTCTGCGAGTGTTCTTAGCTAGGTTTTGTGTCGATAAATATCGAAAATTGATAATCGAAAAAATCGGGTTATAGAAGGAGTGGTCCGATTTTAATCAAATTTGATACACTCATAGACAAAGACATAAAAAACGATATTCAGAAGTTTCAAGGTTGCAGTTCTTACAACAGTGCAGAAAATCGATAATATATATATATATAAAGCAAGATGTTTGTGTGTGTGTCAGTTTATCTGCCTGTATGTCTGTATTTTTTCAGCCCTTTTATTTTAGTTTTTGCTTCGGGTTTGGCTCTAAGTAGGTATAAGTGTAGTTCTTAGTCTCAGCCATGATATCATTTACTCGGAGGCCTTATTTAGCCTTCAAAAATCAGTTTACGACGCAAAAAACTTATTTGATATCAATACCAGGAAATCAAAATTTGACTTACATCCATTCATTTTTCTTTCAGTCTACGGTTTCGCTTTAACTGGAAACAACTATTGCTTTTTAGTCTTTCGTGCCAACGTCCAAAGAGTCTGAGCTCCAGGACCATGGATTAGTTTTAAAGCTTTCATTACACCCGAGCAACGCCGGGCTATTATGCTAGTGTATACATAAATGGGGCATAAATTTATGAGCAGGAAATAAGCGTATGTATATTGTGTTTATTGTTTTAATTTGACATTGGAGTGTGTATGTGTTAGATTTTGTACATATAATTGCCTATATTGCGTATTATTAGTATTGTTTCAGTTTGACATTAAATTTCAATTATAAGCTTGAATTTTCAATATTAAATTAGTCGATTCATGAGACTGGGATTTTGCACACTTTTGGGATAAGAGGCTACAATTTTGTCCACTTATGGGAAAAGAGATTGGGATTTTGTTCACTTTTGGGATAAGAGGCTACAATTTTGTCCACTTATGGGAAAAGAGATTGGGATTTTGTTCACTTTTGGGATAAGAGGCTACAATTTTGTCCACTTATGGGAAAAGAGATTGGGATTTTGTTCACTTTTGGGATAAGAGGCTACAATTTTGTCCACTTATGGGAAAAGAGATTGGGATTTTGTTCACTTTTGGGATAAGAGGCTACAATTTTGTCCACTTATGGGAAAAGAGATTGGGATTTTGTTCACTTTTGGGATAAGAAGCTAGGATTTTTGTCCTGTTACCATTCCGAGTGTTCTTCTGTCACTCATCGAGGCTTGCATATGGACATCATACATGACACCAAACTTGTGAAAAATATTTTCCTTTCATGTCAGCTTCCTAAAATATCAGTACTTGTAGCCGGAAGGCAAAGCAGTTAACAGTTTTATGTTCACTCTCCTCATTCAGTAACCCTCTACTGTGAGTGTCTATTCAGTTTTGTATTTGTTGGGAATTCAGTCAGTTAAGTGCTATACGTGATACACGCTTGGGCGATCATGTCTCGAAAGAGACATGACTGACTGGGCAGAAGATTATCCCGCAGTAGGTTGCCATTGCTTTCTGCGGTAGAGTGGTTGCTGACCAAGGCTATAGAACCCAATCTGTCCTATTATTTAACCCATAACTGGGAGGAATAGACGAATTAAGACCTTTCCAAATGGTATTTGCGCGTAAGTGAAGGCAATGAATTCAGCTGGAATTCGAACTCGGCTCTCCGATTTCTTGTTCCGAGCCGATATCCACTGGACCACCACGCACATAGTGTGCTAAAAAAAGTGCCAGCTGCATGCAACCTTGTTTTCAAGTAAATGGTTAAAATGTTTTTGAGAGAATACAGCATGCAGGCCTTAGGGAGGATCATCTTTCTTTGAACATCGTGGACTGGCGCTACACAATCAAAGAACTGTACCAAATGATGGAAATCACATCACTTGGGATCTTTGAACGGTGCCAACAACTAAAATGAATCTAACTAGAAGAGAAAATAATAACATAAGATGTTGATATTCCACACTGCTTGAAACAAAATGTTAGGAAGGAATCCTCCATCAATACTGGAAAAATTTAGTGATCTTGAGAAACCTATTTTCTTTAAAAATTGTTTTAAGATAAAGATTTTTTAAATTTCGACCGAAAATAGCAGTTTGTCAATGAATGCCGAATTTTTCTTTATAAAAAAATCTGTTATTTCCTCTGGTAAAATTTGCAACGGACGGTCCTCCTGAATCAGTACTGTAATGACATCATAAATTTAGACCATTACGAGACATTTGAGATGAAAAGATTAAATAAAATCATTGTATAAATATAATTCCTCTGGCGTCGCTAAGCCGGATTGGAATAAGACGATCTGATTTTTGTAACGTCTCTCTTTTTTTTATGCCTGATTTGAAGATATGTTTACAATCCGCTTGCTATGTTGGTTCATGCTACGGTACAACTCTGTGCGGAACAGTAAATAATTGACCGGAATCCGTCAAGCTAGAAACTTGATGGTGATTGTCCAGTGAAGTGTAATGGTCAATTTTACCGCTAGAAATGTCTCTATGGAAACACGCACTTTGAAACAGTTATCTACACTTTGTTGAATTGTCAGCGTTGTTATGAAGTACATTGAAGTGCTGTTTTTAGTGCGTGTTTTCAGTGTGCTATGTACAAGGTTAGGCCCAGACCGGTCATCGCCCACACATGACTTCTCTACCTAGACGATTGAAACCAAATAGCAGAATGCTTTCATAGTAAGCATTCAGTAAAAATCACAGACAAATGATTGATTTAACTTCTGCCTTAAGCACTGCCAATTTTTCTCTCGGCTGACCTTTCAAGATCTTTCACGTGGACTGGTACAAACAAAAGCAATCGGCTATCGTCTTCCTTGTTTTTCATGTTACTAATCATATTTTTAAACCGCGGCGAGCAAGAATTGTGAAAAGTCAAAACTTTCCATTCTCAAAAGTTATTGCATATTCCTGGTTACCTGAATACGATCACAACAAATTACGCAAACTTATTTCGATTAAACGCGTTACTTAAAACGATTACTTCGCTACTTATGTAAAAACAGTCTTAATTGGCGATAATCTAAGTAACAAATGGCTATAACAAAATGAGTGCATTATTTACTGCTATTATTGAATAAGGCATTGAATATTGTTTACGTCAGGTGGTAAGAATTTTTAAATAAGTAACCAGGCAATCGTTTTAAGTTCTCTAAATATCGCTGCCTAATATTATTATCGAGTCCTTCTGTATCCCAGTGAGTGTTGGACAATCTCCTCAAATGTATTGAGGAGACTTAAAGCAACAGAAATGTGGATCTACAGAAGGATGCTACGGATGCAATAGACTGAACATGTGAGTATCAGATTTTCCAAGCCCTCCTTCCTTATTAAGTATTTTATGCGTTGTTTTGAGTGGTCAAAAGCTAAACGGGTCACAGTTTGTCCATGACTCTCTTAAACAATCTGCTGAATGATTAGAGAAGAGTAAGATAAGCAATTAACAAGACACACTAACTCTGCTATTATAATATTATCATTATAATATTATAATATTATCATTATAATATTATCATTATAATATTATAATATTATCATTATAATATTATAATATTATCATTATAATATTATAATATTATCATTATAATATTATCATTATAATATTATAATATTATCATTATAATATTATAATATTATCATTATAATATTATCATTATAATATTATAATATTATTATAATATTATAATATTATCATTATAATATTATAATATTATCATTATAATATTATAATATTATCATTATAATATTATAATATTATCATTATAATATAATATTATCATTATAATATTATAATATTATCATTATAATATTATAATATTATCATTATAATATTATCATTATAATATTATAATATTATCATTATAATATTATAATATTATCATTATAATATTATAATATTATCATTATAATATTATAATATTATAATGATAATATTATAATATTATCATTATAATATTATAATATTATCATTATAATATTATAATATTATCATTATAATATTATCATTATAATATTATAATATTATCATTATAATATTATAATATTATCATTATAATATTATAATATTATCATTATTCTATCGAATATTGACAAGGCATAAATAGTCTTTGCTTGGTTGGATTGTGCTTTGATTTTATAACCTGAGTTAGGGTTGTTTTAATCATTTCACCCCAACCAAGGCAATAAAACCACTAAGACGCAAGGAAAAATATGAAAAATATGAGAAAAAGAAACAACATCAAGGAGAGAGAACAAAACAAAAAAAAAAAAACAGGAATTAAGAAGACAAAAAAAAAAGATTAACGTTACATTTACATTTTTGAAAATCAAAGTTGACTGAAAAAAAACAATAAACCGGAAGAGAATACCAGAAGCGAGAAATACGAAAGAAGAAACTGTTAGTATGGAACTTACAGTTACATCTAGTAATTAGAAGTGAAAATTATGAGACCTAACTGCCAATGTAGTACTGCGCTTATATTCGTAAAGTCGAGGTACCAAAGAGGAAAACTCATCAGAATAATGACCATAATAGAGTTTATAGAAAGTGCACAGTGAAGATATGCTACGGCAGTGGGAAAGTGACTGAAGCCGAAATGCCTGGTTAGAACCGATAACATTGCAGATTCTTCTTTGGATTATGTCAAGAATCTCTAGATACTTTACAAGGAATTATTACAGTATAAGTATTATTTTATGTTCAATCCTCACTATCCAGTATTGATAGAATTCAATATCGTTATATTCTCCAATCTGCTCCTTTTTTTTTCTCACAGATACAACGTATTGTTATTTCCATGTAAAATGTTCATATGCACTCTGTTCTTTAGTTCATTCAGTTCAGACCTTCACAGACACGCTCTGCTATTTCTGCGCAGCAAAATCACAATTATTTCTCCCATGCCTCCAATGAAAGAACCATTAATGCAAAACTGCATGAGTGGTTCCCAAGAAATACCACTTTGTAGAAGAGACTCGCGCGTGGTGCTTCCACAAGCAAATATGTTACGTGTTAAGTGTAACAAAACATCGACTAAAACTCAGAGTTAAATCACATACAAATATTTAATTTACGATAAACACAAAATGATATATATACAAAATTTACATATTTTTGCATTCAAAACAGAAACTACTAGCAGGTGAAGTGTTACGAAGAAGAAGGGAGGGTTAGTATCTTTACCCAGTTAAGTTAGCGAAGTAGTTTAAATGCTATACTTTTTTTGGAAATCCTCAAATGTGTAATAAAGAATAATTATTAGTTTGATCAATGAAAGAGTCAAAAATATCTATTTACCAATATAGTTCCATGAGGTTCTCTTTCAGGTTTTAGTTGGTCGGCAACTTTTCTTAGAGATTCTTTCGGCTGGATGCACAGATTCACAAATCGGGCCGGAGTTGATAATGTCAGCAAATCCTGTTAACAACTAACTACCCTCTTCCCAAAACTTATTTTCTAGGGGCTAACACCTAATTTGCATATTTCTAGAACATTTCGAATTCTCTCGATTTTACTTGAACATTCTACAATCTTCTGTAATAACAAGTAGGACTCAATAGAATCCCTTACGACAACTTTTTATACATTATTAATATTATTTTTATATATAAATTCATCCTCTTAACAAATACAAAGTTGATCTCTTCATGTCAGGGGTTAATCGTTATCTTTTTTACTAGTCTGCTTAATCTTAACTTTCTGCTGATATTCCTCATTTATAACTTATACCACATTCATCATTATTCAGTAACCCTTTGCTTCGAGTGTCTATCAAGATTTTTACTGGGTGAATTTTAATATTGAAAATTTTTTTATCAGAAGAAGCATTGATAACCATTACTATTAATGTTTACTAATATTTACTTACATCGTCATTTTTTATTAGAAAGACATTGTCAATCATTATTAATTTTTGATTGCCATCTACTTTCACTTTCATTTTCATTTTCAACTATTATTAATAATTTTGGGCTAGTATTTATGCTCATCTTCATTTTGATGAAGCTTTGTGTGCAATTATCATTAATTTCTGACAAGTATTTATTTTCATTTTGGTTGTTATTAGATGAAGCATTATCAACCATCATTATTAATTTTGAACTAGTTTTTACTTTCATCTTCATATCGATGAAGCTTTGTCAGCGATTATTGTTAATCTTGGACAATTATTTTCATTTTCGTTTTGATTAAATGAATCATTGTCAATCATTATTAACTTCTGACTTGTAATTTCTAGTTTTCTTTTTAGTTGATTTTTATCACATCTTTACTCGGTTAGGATCGAGAATAAAGAAGTTTCCGATGTGGTTCGAACTTACTTCTCATTTTGTTTCAAGGAAGCCTAACAAATTTCGAGTTAATAATATTGGTTGATAATGCTTCATCCAATTAACAAAATAATAAATTAAAGTAATACTGCTACTACCAATTCAAATTTAAAGACAAAAGAAATATGGCGCTGAAAGACACCGTCGATCTTGCGTGAAGTTTTATAGGGTAGATTTGTTCCTCTCGGAGCCGTCAATTTCTCGCGGTTTATCGGTTAAAGCAGAGGTTCCCAACCTTTTGGCACTCGCGACCCCTTGCCTAAAACCCATGCGACCCCTACTTAAGGCTTACTATCAACAGCTTAATTTTCCTATTTATTTTCTGTGAAGGACAGGGAAAGAAACATCTAAAAAATATTTTAAAATTCTGTAATTATTTGTTACCAAATTAAAGCACATTGGTCCAACCTAAATTCACAAAAAGGACATATATTTCTTAAAATAATATTATCATAGGTTTAAAAATCTATCCAGCCCAACTAGTGAATCGCCTGATGTTGCATTTCAGGAGCAAGCTTTGAAATTTGTGGCCGAATGTTTGTTAGAGCCAGTCTCATGTCATCTCCAACATCCAATCTGTTCCTATTCTTTGTTTTTATATTTGTGATTTCTATAAGAATGGAGAAATTTTAAGACGTCTTTTAAAGAGATTTGGCACGGGAACGTTTCGCTTGCCGAAGTTGGATAGTGCTGAAAGGAAGAGGTATATAGAAGAGTAAGACACACAAGATAGATGTAAGGATAATATATGCATTAATTTTTTTTAAGGCTTAGAAATAACAATCTTCAAAACCCTTGTCATAACTATCACTTTGCACCTAAAAAAAAATGTAAGAGCTTGAAAAATGTAATTGATGAAATACAATTAATGTTATCCCAAGCTACGTCTAACAAGGCTACACGCTCCCGTGCCAAGACATCGCGAACCTGCTGCCAAGCTTTCGCGCCAATCGGGGGTCGCGACCCACTGGTTGGGAACCTCCGTGTTAAAGCATTATAATTTATGCAATATTTATTTTCTAGTCTTTCTAATGATAACATACTGAACTATAATGATATTTACCCTACTCCCCCACTGGAGCGAGATGTGATACAAGGCCAGTCTTTAATGTGGAGTACCTGAGCGCGAACGTTCAGGCCATTGGTCAAATATTACCCAGCTCCCGTTTACGCGGTAACTGGGTACCAAACTGGTCTTATCTGGTCAGAGCTATGCCACCCACCACAAAATGTGGCAGGTGGGGTAAAATTAACTTCTTTTAAATTTAAAAAGAATCAACCAGGAAAGCAAAACGATGATTTTCTTCTTTTTTGTGTTGTCCAGTTTTTTTTCTGAATAGATGCCTTGCCACAATCGTATTACAGATAGTGAAAAATTATCACAAAATGACTTTAATATTTGCTTCGTTATCAATATTTACTTGAAGCTCAAAAAACAAACGCTCCCCTAGCAACACCAGTTGCATTCTATTTAAAGAGTTATGGTCAGGTCATTCCTTGATGCCTGAGGCCTTCCAAAATGAAAATGTCGAGGTAATGATTTCAGGACCTAGACATATGCACACGAACGGACTGAACATCTGTTAACTGCGACCTTGTTGTAGAATATTCATTTTTAATTGGGCGAGTGAAGGGGCGTAAATCTTTTATTTTTCTGCAAGTAGTGCACTAACCTGTCAAAAAGATGTTTCTTTTTTACAATTGTGTGTTAAAGACGACTTTGTTTTTATTTAACAAAAGAGCGGATTGGTTTAATAAATCCTACCAGTTTGTAGTTGACGAAACGTCCACTTACTAATTTATGTTTACGAGTCGACTCGACGTAACTGGTTGGTGAAATAAAACAGACAATAAGAAAGAACGAGTAAGGCGAAAATAACCAGAAAAACAATGTATTAACAAAGGTTACATAGTGTCGAGAGAGCATGCATAAGAAAGTGAAAAGGAAAGAGCCATTCCCCTTCGTCTGTTCGTAGAAACAAAATAAGATGTATGAAGTTTTTTTCTCTAGCTGAAAGAAAGGTTTGTACAATCGTTAAGATTATCGTCAAGAGTTCAAAGTTCAAATCCTTGATGAAATTATTCAGACAGAAAACAAGGTTCTGTGTCTGTGTATGCGTTTAGGCAAGAAAGTCAGACAGAAGACAAAGTTCTGTGTCTGTGTGTGCGTTGAGTAGAGAGAGAGAGAGAGACTTACATGCGAATGTAGTAGTCTTAGGCAGTCTGTGGATTTCTACTGACGAAGGTTGGAAAAATTGTGAATTTATGTGTAGAAAGTTATTTTATGTAAGGTCCAGTTTGAATGAAAGTTAATGTGCATAGTGTTAATGTCGGTGAGAAGAAAAATAAAAAAAAATTGCGCCACTAATTGCTACCCGCAATTAGTGCGCGTGTATTGGTGTGAGTTAGGGAGACATGTCTGCTCTTGCCCCGGGACGAAATCCTAACTGGCGTACCACGTGATGTTCCCCGCTTTTATTGGCATCGTTTAGGCGGGAAACAAGTCATCACGTGGACGCTGAATCACCATGTATGTGTGTGTGTGCGTGTGTGTGTGTCAATGTATCAAACCCCACAAGTTAATTATAATAGGTTATGTAACGATTATAGCAATACGTCTAGCGGGTAAAGATGGTTCTATATATAGTATAGAAGACATTGAGAAACTCTGTGAAATAAGTATCTCCACTAATTCACTGAAAACAAAAACAAAAAAAAAACAACAGCATAGTATGAAGAAAAAGCGCTTCAAACTTAGTAAAAACAAAGTTTTTTTTTTCTGTCAAAATGTTAATGTTATTATTAAGAGGAAAGATCAAAGTATTTTTTAATTATTAAAATAAAATATTTTTCCTTTCTAACACGTTCGAAATTTTGGTAAAAAATCTATTTTTATTTCGTCAGTGAAAAACCAAATTTTTACCAGAGTTTACTATGGATAATTTGATATTACAAAAACTCTTTTTTTTTTGGTGGTGGTGGACGTAAATTTGAAAATTCTTGCAAAAATCAAATAATTGTAGAATTTTAATAAAATTTTCAGGACACATTTACAAATAAATGAAATTATCTTTGAAAGTATTATTTTTAGAAAATCTTAAAAATATATTTTTACATCTGTTACCTTGATTCGAGTGAAATTGGCATGAAATATTTATCCTCACCCCACATACTCAGAGTACTAACTTGTATATATATATATATATATTTGTAGCGTCACTTGGATTATGTCCAGTCGCATCCACATTCTGCAACATTTTTGTTTGACAAAATACAAAATGAGTTCAGTGTGTTACTGGGAAACAAAGTAACGAAGTGCGTCAGTCTTTCTTACAGAGAATCTAAAGAAGCAGATACTGTTGGAATACATTCGACATTGTTTAAACAGATGGTTAAAATTTTCAAGTTTGTCGATGATGATAACGGATCTAAAACTGCTGTAGTCTAGGAAATGTTCATTGATTTTATTAAAATTTACGAAAAAAAAAAAAAAAAAAAAAAACGACGAGAGTGTTACAGATGAAATTACTCCAAAATTGGAACGAGACGGTCTTGACTGGAACGACTGTCGTGAACAGATACATAACAATGCTGCATCAATGGCCGGGAAAGTGTCCAGTGTCTAAAAGCACAAATCACAGAGAAAGATGAAAGCAATCTTTGTGAATTGTGACGACTATTCTTTGAATCGCATGCAGCTTCAGAACACAAACACCCTAAACATTCCGATTGATAAAAAAAATTTGGAAAAATTTCAATAATTTTAGTGGGGGCTCAGTTTTTCATACAACGTTATAGTAAATCGTTCCTCCATTTTGGAATCAATCGCCGGTACGACATTACCACTACCTGTTTTTCCGGAGTTCTTCATTACTTGTACAATTTTTTCTCCTGCTCACCAATACAGTAGGAGAAACTGAATGAAACAGGACGGCTTTAACGCGGTTCCCTAATTCAATCTAGAGTGTTAGGCGCGATGCTGTCGACGTTGTAAAATCGAAGTTGAATGGCATCACTAAATTGTTGGAGGATATGACAAGTGACGCAATAATAAGTATGAATTGACACAAGAATCGATGCTACCTGCTTGCTACACAGCATGCAAACTTTCAGCTTTCTAACTATGCTGTCGTTCTGGAAAAAACCTCTTGACTTCTATCGACCGAGTACAGATCAGACTTCATTACACTAGAATGAACTTCAGTGAAGCTCAAACTGACATTCAAAGTCAGCAAAAATCTGTTAGGAGTTAACAGGGTTCTCTCTGTAAAAATTAAATTGCAAAAGGCGAGTTAAAATGCTTAGAATGGTGTATTGACGTTGGTCAACAGAGAAGGGTGCATCGTAAAAAAGAATGGATGAAAAGGAGTTTGTTTATAGTATATCAACTACTGCGGGTTATTTAATGCCAAAGAGGGTCTTAGGGTATTTTTGTAATGTTCAGCTATAGTGAGGATGGTTGATTTAGTCAAATTTTGTTGAAAATTTTAATTTTTTTTATTTTAGAAAACTGAAGATGTCTTCTAGTTTTGTATTCAAAAATGTATTACTGGTAATAATTTTTCCTTCAAAAATGTATTATGGCAATATTTTTTTTCCTTCAAAAATGTGTTATAACTTTTCCGTTACACCCATTGGTGTGTAGGGCAACGTTTTTACTGTTTCCGTAACAAACTGTTTTTTATGGGGCAGGGTTGTTAGCTCTGCGCCTAATACCCAAACCTGGAGGAAGGTGATTTTCTAAGCGTAGCTTAGACGTGACACACAGCCAAAAGTAGGGGGTACCCAGTGAGGATCGAACTCACTCATAATGATTCTAGCGAGACGAGCTTGCTAACCATTACACCATGCCGAGGTGCCCAAAAATGTGTTATGGTAATAATTTTTTTCCTTTAAAAATGTATTGCTTGTAATATTTTTTGCTTCAAACATGTATATTTTTCTATAAAAGTCTAGTTTTATGTATATATTTCTAAAAAGTGTATTTTTATACTTTCATAGTGTTCTGACCCCAGTTTAGGGGTTAACTATTTTCCCATAGCTGGGACCCTAACAGGTGCTACCACTCCAGGTCAGGGTTGACCTGGGGAACAACAACAATTAAGAGGTAGTTCCATGTTCATCACAATCTCCCAATCAGAGTCCTTGCTGCCGGATGCAGTTTACCGTCATACCCAGGACCGGCTGGAGAGAAGATGAAAGATGAGCCTCTAAATGTGAGAGAAGAAATAGATGTTACCTTGAAGACAGTACTAGGCAGGTTGAATACAGAATTAATAAATCTATTTACAAGGTTGAGTCAGTTGCATGAGCAATTTGGGTTCCTCTTGGTTACTGAAAACCTCATCGTTCGACTCAGGGTCAACGACTCAAACAATGACACGGTAGAAAAATATTAAGTATCTACTGCAGCATACGAGGATGATTGGTTGGTTGGTTGTTTTGTTTTTATGGCATATCAACCTCGGCGAGTCATTTATTGCCAACTAAATTTTATTTATTTATTGCTGGTAAATATCTTTTTTCTTTCAACAATTTATTGTTGTTGTTTTTATATATAAGTTTTGTGTCTAGTAATACTTTTTTCTTTTCGAGTATCAAGATTCATTGCGATTTGTTTTTAAGGGCAGGGTCCCCAAGTCCTACACTGCTATTTAACCCATAACTGGAGGGAAGGGACGGATTAATATCTTTCCCAAGGGTACCAGTGCTTAAGTGAATGCAGGGTATTCAACTGGAATTCGAACTCGGCTCACCGATTTCTCTTTCCGAGCCGATATCGACTGCATCACAACGCACATCCGTCACTAAACGCTTACAGCACTTGCTATTCCCAAGCGGTCACCCATCTAAGTACTGACCAGGCTCAACGTTGCTTAAATTCGGTGATCGAGCGAGAACCGGTGTATTCAACGTGATATGGCCGTAAGCCATATGAGGATGATTTTGATGAAAAAGAACTCGACCTTGAAATTACAGACTACCGAATATTAATAGAAAACAGAAAAGACAGCTCCTTTATAGGGAGTGTCGGTTATATTTGCGAGATGGCAGTGTCCCATTCGTAACCGAGCCCACCATATTTGAAAGTATCAGAAAATTGAACAAGACAAAAGATAAAAGGGTTTCGTTTCGTAAGTGTGTATGTAAATATATTTATCGAGAAGAATGATACCCATTTTTGTTGTTTTGAAGTAACACATTTGTTGAAAAGTCCTGTATAAAGTTTTTCTTTTGAATGTGGGTTTTTAAGAGTTCATATTCACTTAGGGTCAGATGAAATGTATTTGTTAAGAAAAGGCAAAAATGATGTCATTGCATGTATGATGTCTTTGTCGTCTTCCTTTTGTGAAGAAAAGGCAAATCTGATGTCGCTAATAAAAGTTCGTCCAGATTATGAAATGAAAGCGGATATGATGTCTTTTTTGTCCCTATTTATTTTTCTTTTTTATTTCCGATAAAGGAATAACGAAAAGGAAGAATCAATTACTAGGCCGTAAAAGAGAGAGTGTGTGTGTGTAAAAAAGCACGTTGCTTAGATGAAGCGTACAGTTGACGACTTGTTACTCTTTGTAATGTTATTTTTTGTTGAAAGAAGAATGAATGAATGCAGCCCGAAAGAGGAGGCGAGAGTGTAAGAAAATGCAGGTCGCCCGGACATGACGTCCGGTCAAACGACTCGTGGCTCTATAGCGGGTATCTTATCTTATTTATTCCTTTTCTAGTTGTAGTAGGATTCCGTCTAGTGAAGGGTAATTGTATACCGTTGCAGGTTAAGAGAATTTTGTTCTTGTGGAAGATAGCCCACTATAATTCATAAATGATTATAAATCAAGAAAGGCAATTTGAGTATAAAATAACATTTATATATGTACATTTCAATTAATGTTTTACAATTAAAGCAATACTTGGAATAAAGGTTACAACGGAGGTTTAGAATATTCATGGAAAATATAATGCTGAACAGATAAAAGGCTTAAGGAGTGTGATGAATGTTCATTTTGAAGTTGCCACTTCTAAGGTCTGTAAGTCAGTAAGTTGGTTTGTGTGGAATGTCTTTGAAGAGGTCACTCCTGAGGTGAGTAAGTACCTTTGAGATAGGGAGAAGGAAAGAGGTCAGCATAGTAGCCGCTTGACTTAAGTCAAGGGGAGGCACTGGTAATTCTATCCTATCGGTCCTGTCTGATGATGCTTTTTGTCTCGGCTTTTTATATCCGCTTTTTGGATCAAAAGCTCGTTTTGAATTTCACGCTTGTATTTGATTCTGGGCTTCCCATTGGCTGGTAAATAAAATTCGCGTAGGCTCGCGAAATGGAAATGTGATATTTGATTAATTTTTATTTTTCAACCGGAACATCTGCGCGAATCCACCTGCGCGGAGATGATTTTCATTAATTCGCTTTCTGGTTGTTATAGAGCAAACTTTCTGGTTGTTATAGAGCAAACTTCCGGTCAGCTCGCTTTTGCTCGGTCGGTATCACCACAGCTCTGTCGAGAAAGGCAAAAGTCACGCGTATTTATATGTTTGTGGAAAATAGAAATAGATCAAGTTTTAGATTTTTTTTCCTTGCTTCTGATTAGCCAATAAACAAGAGGTTGTATTAATTTTTTTTTTTTTTGTTGAAAATGTCAGCACTTGGTAAAATTCAGTGAGACGATTATCTTTCGAAAAGAATTTTTCTGTTGGTGAATGTATAAATGTATGTTTTCTTATTGGCTCATGAAAAGATGTAGTTGTGTGTAATCTCGGGTTTTCTGTGCAATCACATCTTTCGAAATCAGACATCTTCGTTAAACCAAAAACCCCAATCGAGCTTTTCAACTTTACAACGTGTTACGGTGACGCCGTGTTTCCCAATTTACAAATAGCATTATGCATATTGTTGGCTGTTGCTATCTGTGTGACGTCCTGTGAGCTCTCTTACAACAAACTAAAATTAATCAAAACAAACTACCTCTGAAGCACAATGGGTCAGGAACGCCCAAGCATAAAAAATAAAGAAGTTGGACATAGAAATGTCACTGGTGCTATTGGCAAATTTTAGACCCCAAACCTGGTCGTATTGTTATATATCGACGAACAACAAACACGCATATATATAAAAATATAAAGTTATATTTTTATTAATGACGATGAACCGTGTAGAATAGGGAACAGAGCATTGAGAGAGCGCGCTTCTAATGGGTTGACGGGAGTGTAGTCTTATCTGTTGTGTCTCTCTTCACCGGCCGATCTCTGTTGCTCCTCTACTCGCGAATCCGTGTGCCGAGGTCTTTTTATAATCTTCCAGAACCGGGACTTTTTCTTCCGGTTTTGCCTCGCCCACGCACGCCCACGTAATTCTCAGAGACACCTGTTCTGTTTGCCTCTGTAGTTATTTCCGCTGCTGCCGGAAATAAGGTCAAACGACATCCGTTCCTTTCAACGACCGGAAACACCCTCGCTTGCATCAGCCTTCCTCGGGTGGGGCCAGATTGTTATATTACAGTATGTCGCGGATTTACAAATTCAAGTGGATGAAATGAATTGCTCAAGACTTGATATCTTTGAATTCAGGTTTTGCCAATGCACATTGCTTGTCGGTAAAAACGAATTAAATAAAATATATATATATATATATATATATATATATATATATATATATAGATGTATTTACATACTTTTTCAAAGCATTTGCATTTTTATGTGAATAAGTATTTTATATTTTACCTCATTTCAGAAGAATTTGTATTTGTTTTTATATTTTTGGAATCTGCAATAAATTTATTGTATTTATATTTGTATTTCCAATCACATCGCGAGAAGTATTTTTGTATTTTTGTATTTTTGTATTTTTTGTATTTTTTTTATATATTTTTGTATTTTTTGTATTTCTTTTGTATTTTTTGTATTTTTTGTATTTTTTGTATTTTTGTATTTTAATTTCTAATTCTATCACGTCAATAATCGCGAGAAGTACAAGGGAATCAAAAACCTTCTGTTAGTTTTTAAAAGGAAAAAAATAAAACACTTCACAGCATGTGTAACTTATATTTAGTCTTCGAAGTAATCGCCATCGGCATCCAGCACCTTCTGCCAGCGTGTCTCTAGCTGTTCAATGCCCTTGCGGTAGAACTCGGAGGGTTTTGACCCAAAGAAGTCCGTGAGGGCTTTGAGCAAGTCTGCTTCATTGGTGAAGGATTTCCTACGAAGATGATTATCCAGAGAGTGGAAGAGGTGGTAATCGGATGGCGCAAGGTCAGGTGAATAAGGTGGATGGCACAAAGTCTTCTATCAAAATTGCTGTATGGTATCCCTGACCACTCACGCAATATGCGGCCTGGCGTTGTCATGGAGGAAAAGCACATCTTTGCGATTCACCAGTGCTGTCTCCTTCTGGCGCAATGCCTGTTGCCCTCGTTTCAATTGCTGCGAGTATAGGTCTCACTCTCCAGTGACCGTTTGGCCATTTGGCCAGTAGCAGTTTATAATGAACCACTTGATGACCTGTCCACCAGACACAAAGCATAATCTTGCGTGGGTGCACAGGTGGTCTTGCGGTGCGAGGGATAGCATCCTGAGGAGACAACCAATGTCTGGAACGCTTGGGAGTTTCATACAGAACCCACTTCTCATCACTGGTAAGAACTCGATTGAATAAGAATGCGGTACGGTGGTGAGAAAGCAGCGATACGCAGGCTGCCACTCGTTGTCCCTTGTGAACCTCCAACAGCCTTTGCGTAACCCACTTGCTCAGTTTGTACGTCTTACCTAGGCGATGCAGGGGAAGTCTAACTGTTTCATCGAAAACGTTGAACTGTCTTGTAAGTTCACCACACGTTAGACTACTGTCCTCTTCAAGGGCCACCTTCAGGACTCCATCATTCAAGACTTGTGGTCGTCCACTGCGAGATTCATCATGGAGAGACAAATCTCCCGACTTGAATTTTCGAAACCAACGTCTTGCAGTACGTTCATCCACAGCAATATCCCCAAACGCTTGACATATACCGTGACTTGATGCAGCTACTGATAAGCCCATTTTGAAGTCGTAAAGCAAAAAGCCCCGAACGAGATCTCTAGACACTTCCATCTTTCTCACAGCTGTCCGGCTTATAACTGATGGCCGGGCATGGTGCGCGTGTTTTTTATAATGTCTGATGTTCCTACTTCCGGATGTCCGAATTTGAAAACAGTTGCTACACGCATTTTGTATATATTTCAACTTCATTCAATGACTAATCAAAAAACGGACAAAACTTTTTTGGTTACCTTGAAATTGTATTTGTATCTCCAATCAAATCGTGTCAATAATCGCGAGAAGTATTTGTATTTGAATTTCTAGTTCAATCTCATCAATAATCGTGAAAAGTATTTGTATTTGAATTTCTAGTTCAGTCTCATCAATAATCGCGAAAAGTATTTGTATTTGAATTTCTAGTTCAGTCTCATCAATAATCGCGAAAAGTATTTGCATTTAAATTTCTAGTGCAGTCTCATCAATAATCGCGAAAAGTATTTGTATTTGAATTTCAAGTTCAGTCTCATCAATAATCGCGAAAAGTATTTGTATTTGAATTTCTAGTTCAATCTCATCAATAATCGCGAGAAGTATTTGTATTTGAATTTCTAGTTCAGTCTCATCAATAATCGCGAAAAGTATTTGTATTTGAATTTCTAGTTCAGTCTCATCAATAATCGCGAGAAGTATTTGTATTTCAATTTCTAGTTCAATCTCATCAATAATCACGAAAAGTATTTGTATTTGAATTTCTAGTTCAATCTCATCAATAATCGTGAAAAGTATTTCTCATTGAATTTCTAGTTCAGTCTCATCAATAATCGCGAAAAGTATTTGTATTTGAATTTCTAGTTCAATCTCATCAATAATCGCGAAAAGTATTTGTATTTGAATTTCCATTTCAGTCTCATCAATAATCGCGAAAAGTATTTGTATTTGAATTTCTAGCTCAATCTCATGAATAATCGCGAAAATTATTTGTATTTGAATTTCTAGTTCAGTCTCATCAATAATCGCGAAAAGTATTTCTCATTGAATTTCTAGTTCAGTCTCATCAATAATAGCGAGAAGTATTTGTATTTGAATTTCTAGTTCAATCTCATCAATAATCGCGAAAAGTATTTGTATTTGAATTTCTAGTTCAGTCTCATCAATAATCGCAAAAAGTATTTATATTTGAATTTCTAGTTCAGTCTCATCAATAATCGCGAGAATTATTTGTATTTTAATTTCTAGTTCAGTCTCATCAAGAATAGCGAAAATTATTTGTATTTGAATTTCTAGTTTAATCTCATCAATAATCGTGAAAAGTATTTCTCATTGAATTTCTAGTTCAGTCTCATCAATAATAGCGAGAAGTATTTATATTTGAATTTCTAGTTCAATCTCATCAATAATCGCGAAAAGTATTTGTATTTGAATTTCTAGTTCAATCTCATCAATAATCACGAAAAGTATTTGTATTTGAATTTCTAGTTCAATCTCATCAATAATCGTGAAAAGTATTTCTCATTGAATTTCTAGTTCAGTCTCCTCAATAATCGCGAGAAGTATTTGTATTTGAATTTCTAGTTCAGTCTCATCAATAATCGCGAAAAGTATTTGTATTTGAATTTCTAGTTCAATCTCATCAATAATCACGAAAAGTATTTGTATTTGAATTTCTAGTTCAATCTCATCAATAATCGCGAAAAGTATTTGTATTTGAATTTCAAGTTCAGTCTCATCAATAATCGCGAAAAGTATTTGTATTTGAATTTCTAGTTCAGTCTCATCAATAATCGCGAAAAGTATTTGTATTTGAATATCTAAAAAATGAATATTAGATCCATCCCGCTTGTAGACCACTGGTTGATGTAAATTACTTAAATAGCGCCAAGTCGACCTCTTCCCCCGCCTTCCGACCAAGACGGCATATGAACCCTGATTAAAAACTACCGGAGTCCATAGGGTAAAGTTTTAGCTGTATTCGTAAAAATTAAATAAATTTTTAACTATATTTGTAAAAATTTTAGTAAAGTTTAACAGTATTCGTAAACATTTTAGAAAAATATAACAAACTGTATTCGTAAAAATTAAAAATCGCAGAGTCTAAGGGAAGCAACCTTTTCTTTCTATAGAAATGGGGAAGACAACTCTGTTAAATAAAATAAATCGGAATTTAACCTGGAAGAAATTGTATTTGCAAATTTATGTAGAGAGAAAACAATATCTTCGGGTTTATTTCTGGTATACATTTTATCTTACTTCCTCGATTATCTGAACACCTTGAAGAGATGGATTTTAAAAAATATGTTCAGATAATTCAAAATTCAGATCAATTATCGAAAACTAAATTAAATTATCGAAAAAGAATTAAGAAAAAAGTAATTTTCTGAAATCAATGTATCATTTATTCAAATAAAACAAATAATCAAACGCTTTGTTCAAAGTTTTATCCTGCATCAATTATTCCAGCTGAAGTCGTGTTTTTCTGTCGCTAGGGTTAGATTAAAGTGAGTGTGAAATAATAACAACTCCCTTCACGCACTTCCTTCAAATTCGGGGGACTGAGAAAGAAGAGGGAAAATAATTCGCGAGTCTATGTAAAAGTTTCTTTTGACTAATGAAGACATTGCATTCACAGAAATTGACCGGTCGGCTGAAAAGAAGAAAGGAATTTAGGAACCTATGTGAAAATGT
Source organism: Ascarosepion bandense (assembly GCA_037127315.1). Taxonomy (NCBI): domain Eukaryota; kingdom Metazoa; phylum Mollusca; class Cephalopoda; order Sepiida; family Sepiidae; genus Ascarosepion; species Ascarosepion bandense. The sequence continues at coordinate 1,184,746 of JBBBDQ010001602.1, read as the reverse complement.
TTTTGAACCAATGAAAACCTTGCGTTCACAGAATTCAGTCAGTTAGCCGAGAAGAGAAAGAAAAGAAAGCGAAATGCTTTTATGTAAAATTAATAAGAAAAATTTAATTAATGATACAAGAATGTTTGAAGTCATGTGAAAGGTTTCGTTTCTGTTTATCGCAACCAGTGTTGAAGTTCTTGTTACTGTAAAATTATTTGCCAATTATATTATCTGCCTCTAAACAGTACACGTTATTTAAAAAAAAAACAGTATTAAGGAGAGGGAACAGTAAAGAACAGAAATTAAGAAGACAAAAGAAAACGATTGACGTTGCCTTTTTTGAAGCTCAAATTTGAATGAGAAGCATGAAAATGGAAGAGTGTTTCACAAACAAGGGCTGAAACTGTTACCATAGGATTTACAATAATATGAGAAGAAGAAAACATAATTAAGGAGAGAAGACAATTAAAGAACAAGAATTAAGACAGAAAATAACGATTGACATTTAAATTTTTGAAGATCAAAGTTGACTGGAAAAAGTTCCAAAAGCGAGAAACGCGAGAAAAGAAACTGTTAGCATAGAAGTTACGATGACATCTTGACATTTCAACTGTTATATAATGAAACCTTGCTGCCAATCTAGTACTGCGTTTAAACTCAGAAAGTATAGGTATTAAAAAGAAGAAAGCTCTTCAGATCAATTAGCACCGCCTCCTCGGGTTAACTCTCACAACAGACCCCAAGTGGAATGACTACATAGAATCCATAGCTAAATCCGCTGCTAAGAAGGTCGGTTCTCTGTGCAGAGTCAGGAAGTTTTTCCCTTCTTAAACAATCCTGCACATATACAAATCTACCATCCGCCCGTGCATTAAATACTGCTGCCTTATCTGGTTGAGTGCTTCTGCTATCCGCCTGGGTGTCCTTAGTGTGTGTAATGTGATCGATCCTGACTTGGCAGCTCGGATACAGTCACTTTCTCACCGGCGCAATGTGGCTTCCCTGAGTCTCTTCTACAAATACTTTCATGGCTTCTACTCTGATGAAATTAGCTCGCTAATGTCCCCTATATATGAATTTACTCGAGCCGCAAGATTAGCAATTAGGTCCCACCCTTTTACTGTGAAAGCAATAAAATGTAAACGCAATTTCTACTCCATCAGCTTCTTTTCTTTCACTTCCTGTCGCACTTCCCTGACAGCTACAATCACCAAGAATTTAAATGTAAAGTCAATAGTCATCTTCTATCTCACTAACTTGCATCCCCTCTCTCTCTCTCTCTCTCCCTCTCTCTCTCATGATCCTTTCTTCATCCACTCTCATCAGTATTCTCGTCCTTCTGCTACCCTCTTCCTGACACCTCTGTAACCTGTCACTTTTTCTCATAACGTACCTTTTATGTGACCCCCTGCTCAACAGTGGCAGTAAAATGCCTTACTTGGGGCGACACGATTATAAGAAAAAATCAAAATATTTATAAAAAATATATATATATATAAGGAAAATTAAGGCAGACACGTTATTTCATGGTAAATCGGAAGTATAGGCCTATCTCAGGCGAACCATCATCAGCTTCCGTCTTGATTGTACAGAAAATTTTACATGAATGAAATTCACCCAAACCTAAAAAAATTGTAATATACAGTTTGATAAATAAGCAGAGCGTCTACTTAAATATGAGTATCCACTAAAAATAACGTTTCAAGTAATAAAAAGAAAGTATCTCCCCAGATTTGCAATCTTAATTCAGAAAGTATTGCATTTAGATTTCATTTTATAATTTTATAACCGACAGTAAGCAAGAGGTAAGCCACAGGCCACTGGAGGAAAAAAGAAACGTTGTTGTAAATTATCAAAAATTAAAATAAATATCTTTAAATTCGCTTTCAGTATATGTTTAGGTTTTATTAACGTTTTAATCATCTCTTTTAAAAACAATAAACATTGCCGAAAAGTGAAGGTAGTTTAAAAAAAACCGGTGTCATGGGAAAAACCGTCCTTTTGACACTATATCTTACTGCGGGCTTGTTTCTCTATGTTTGCCAAAGTTTTTAAGCCCTCTTTCATTAAAAAGTCACTGCAGTTGATTTATATATAAAGTGCCTTACTATGTCTGTCTACACACGTATAAACGAATGCCATAGTCAATCGTAAAGCAACCTTTGCATATCAGCTATTGTTTTATGCCTTGTGCTCCTTTTAGTAATCTAAATAATGACTAGGAAAAAATTCTTTTAATTTATTATGGAAAAAAAGTTAATCTAGACCGACAAAATATTAAGAACTCGCAATATCAATAGCCCCATCAATTCTGTCTGAAGTGGATGATTTTTTCCATTGTTAACTTCGATTACCAATAGTTCGATATTTTTACTTTACGCGGGCCGTCCAAAAATTTAGAAGTTGATTTCCTATGAAAGTCCCATCAATTCTATTTAAAGTGTATGATTTTCCAATATAAAATCAAAAAAATGTTCAGAAAAATCTTTTTCACTGGCACAAAACGATAACATCATCATCATCATCATCATAATGGTAATTGTTTCAACCTCAGTAGCATGTTAAACAAATTTTATTTCCAAACCTCTCTGTCTTGTACTGACCCGCGAAAGAGTTGCGGGTCTTCCAAACTCTTCAATTTGTTTTTACGGTAAATGATGAAATTTCATTAATAGCGTCATTGTTCAATATGTTTACAACGAATAGGCCCGCGCCGTCTAAAATGACGGCAAAATATTTATACCAATATGCCGTCTAAAATGATGTCAACATATGTATTGATGTACGTACTACTGAGCATCTTGCATTAAGACAAATGAAAAAAAATACAAATCCTTAAACGTGAGAGGAGGGAAATACACACACACACACACACACACACACACACACACACACACACACACACACACACACACACAAATAAATGCACAACGGTCTTTATTATAATAGAGAGGATATATATATATATACATTCTTCACTACTCGATGACATAATTATTAAAAAACATAAGGCACTGTTAAAAAGCGAACACGCGGCAGGAGCTTTCATTACTGGTAGTAAAGGAATTAACTGAGCCGACGCTGCCTCGCTATTGTCTCTGTCTCGAAGAGCGTGACAGGATATACATATATATACACACACACAAAACAATTTTTATTATAATAGGGAAGGTGGTTGCTTGTCCAATGACTATGAATATTATTCTTCCATTTGGTATTGACGACAAATGTATTTCCATAATATTTACCGTTTCAAAAACGATTAATTCCGATATTAATATCGCCCTTAATGTTGGTTTCTTGAAGCTGAAATAATCAATGTTATAACTGTCAACGTATCGAGCCAATAATTTCTGCTTTACTTTTTTCACAGGTCTTCTGACATTAAACGCCCCGACGGTAAAAATCTTTAAATGCAATTGGAAGCATTTTTACAAAGTTTTAAACAAGTTGTCAATTTTTAACGACTGAAAGCCAGAGAATTCATAACCTACTCCGTGAAAAATGTAACGCTTGAATATTTTCAATAGGCGCGTTCAAACTGGTAACCTTTTTTTTAAAGCTAACTTGTTTTAATCAGTTGATAAGTGGATGCGAAGCGGTGAAATTAGCGTTGACGTGTGACCCTGCGAACTTTTTGTTTTTCTCCTGGGTCACTCATTACGCACGGTTCCGATCATTCGCTTTCGCAGTCATGACTATCGTTTTGTTTCAGCGAAGATGAGCATTGAGGAGCAATGGATATCGACTCGAAACGAGAAAATGGAGAGTCAAGTTCGAATTGCGGTTGCATTCACTTTTTTTTTTTAATCGTATCACTCCGAGCAAGACGGTAACGCCACTGATGTGCAGGGGGGCTATGTAATAGTGAAAAGATTGGAAAAGAGAAAGCCGGAAACCACATCCTAAACAGGGAACAAGGGATGAGCCTCTTAACCTGTCCAATAGACGTGGGAGGAGGGTGAACCGGGCGATAGTTTAGTCTATCTACTTCAATTGAAAAAAAAACAAAAACAAAAACAAAGTGAGAAGATTGGAAAAGAGAAAGCCGGAAACCACATCCTAACCAGGGAACAAAGAATGAGCCTCTTAACCTGTTCAATAGACGTGGGAGGAGTGTGAACCGGGCGATAGATACTTACGCGCAAATACCACCATTCTCTCTCCTTCAAGCATTGGGTAAATAGTAGGACAGACTGAGTTCAACAGCCTTGGCTGGCAGCCAGTCTACAGCAGAAAGTAATGGCAAGTCAGTCATGTCTCTTTCGAGACATGATCGCCAAAGCGTGTATCACGCATGCCACGTAACACTGAATTCTGTAATTCTACAAGCAGGTTTACGGCCGCATCACGTTGAAACACCCGTACGATCATCAAAGTTAAGCAATGTCGAGTCTGGTCAGTACATTGATGGGTGACTGCTTGGGAATACCACTTTCTCTAAGCTTCGATATGTGGGTGTTATGGCTTACGGCGATATCACGTTGAAACAGCGGTTCCCGTATGATCATCGAAGTTAAGCAACGTCAATCCTGGTCAGTACCCAGATGGCTGATCGCAAAGAATACCAGGTGTTTTAATCTTGTGAGGTAACAGATAATGGCCCAGAATTGTTAATCGCAGAGATTCGTTATATTCACTTACACGCAAGTACTCTTGGAAATAGGTATGGATCTATCACTTCCTCCTTATGAGTTAATTAGTAAGGGTTGCATCACTAAAACATTATTATCTCTCACCGAACAAATCGTCTAATCTAACAACATTTTCTGGCTTTCGAGCTTGAAAAGGACCGCCAATCCGTAGTGGACTGGGGTAAGAAATGGCTCGTAAATTTCAATTCTTCCAAAACGAAGCTACTATCAATTTCAATTGGAGTAGATAGATCTATCTATCGCCCGGTTCACACTCTACCCACGTCTATTGAACAGGTTAAGAGGCTCATTCCTTGTTCCCTGTTTAGGATGTGGTTTCCGGCTTTCTCTTTTCCAATCTTCTCACTTTGTTTTTTTTTTTCAATTGGAGTAGATAGATCTATCTATCGACCGGTTCACACTCCACCCACGTCTATTGAACAGGTTAAGAGGCTCATTCCTTGTTCCCTGTTTAGGATGTGGTTTCCGGCTTTCTCCTTTCCAATCTTCTCACTTTTTTCTTTTTTTCAATTGTAGTAGATAGATCTATCTATCGACCGGTTCACACTCCACCCACGTCTATTGAACAGGTTAAGAGGCTCATCCTTGTTCCCTGTTTAGGATGTGGTTTCCGGCTTTCTCTTTTCCAATCTTTTCACTATTACGTAGACCCCTGCACATCAGTGGCGTTACCGCCTTGCTCGGGGTGATACGATTAAAAAAAAAAATTAACCACCATAGACAACCGCACCTACCTCCCATTAGCATGGAAAAGGCTTGCCTCCCAGAGAGTAAAACACTACGCCTGCTTGGCCTCACACTCTCAGCGGACCTCAAGTGGAATGACTATATCGAATCCATTGCTAAATCCGCTGCTATGAAAGTCGGTTCTCTGTGCAGAGTCCGGAAGTTCTTTCCGTCTGAATTTATCCTGCACATATATAAATCTACCATCCGCCTGTGTATTGAGTACTGCTGCCACATCTGGTCAGGTGCCCCTGCTGTTCTCCTCGGGGTTCTTGACAAAATACAACGGAGAATCTGTAATGTGATCGATACCGACTTGGCTGACCGGCTGCAGTCACTCTCTCACCGGCGTGACGTGGCTTCCCTGTGCCTCTTCTATAAATACTTTCACGGCTTCTGCTCCGATGAACTTAGATCACTGGTGCCCACTGGGTACGAATTTGCACGAGATACTGGATTAGCAACTAGGTCCCACCCTTTTTACATGTAACCGCAATTTCTGCTCCAGCAGCTTCTTTTCTCGCACTTCCCGCCTGTGGAATTCCCTTCCACCTACTTGCTTCCAGACGGCTACAATCTCCAGGAGTTTAAATGTAAGGTCAATAGACACCTCCTATCACACTAACTTGCATTTATTCTCTCAAACACTCTTCATATGTACCTTCTTACTCGTCTATCAACCTCCTTCTGACATTTCCTATATCTAATCGCTCTCTCAGCACCTTCCCTATGTAAACCCCCTGCGCTATAGTAGCAGTGGAATGCCTTGCTGGGGTGAAATGATTAAAAAAAATAACCTGTAAAGTGTTAATAAGCCATAGAAAATGAATGAATCAATCAATACAAGATATATTTTTTAATCATATCACCCCGAGCAAGGCGGTAACGCTACTGATGTGCAGGGGGCTATATAAGAGTGAAAAGATTGGAAAAGAGAAAGCCGGAAACCACATCCTAAACAGGGAACAAGGATGAGCCTCTTAACCTGTTCAATAGACGTGGGTGGAGTGTGAACCGGGCGATAGATCTATCTACTCCAATTGAAAAAAAAAAAAAGAAACCAAAGTGAGAAGATTGGAAAAGAGAAAGGCGGAAACCACATCCTAAACAGGGAACAAGGGATGAGCCTCTTAACCTGTTAAATAGACGTGGGTGGAGTGTGAACCGGGCGATAGATCTATCTACTCCAATTGAAAAAAAAAAAAAAGAAACCAAAGTGAGAAGATTGGAAAAGAGAAAGGCGGAAACCACATCCTAAACAGGGAACAAGGGATGAGCCTCTTAACCTGTTCAATAGACGTGGGTGGAGTGTGAACCGGGCGATAGATCTATCTACTCCAATTGAAAAAAAAAAAAGAAACCAAAGTGAGAAGATTGGAAAAGAGAAAGCCGGAAACCACATCCTAACCAGGGAACAAAGAATGAGCCTCTTAACCTGTTCAATAGACGTGGGTGGAGTGTGAACCGGGCGATAGATCTATCTACTCCAATTGAAAAAAAAAAAAAAGAAACCAAAGTGAGAAGATTGGAAAAGAGAAAGCCGGAAACCACATCCTAAACAGGGAACAAGGGATGAGCCTCTTCACCTCTCAGTCAGCAAGTAGAGGACAAAGACTTTAACATCAAACTCATAACGACATTGGCGAATGAAGATCGATCAGTTGCCGATTGGATTGAAAATAGTAGAACTAGTATCTGACCTCTTCCAGGTTAAAAGTGTGGAATGGATTCTTCCGCTGCGTGAATTTGAGGCAGAGATGCAGCTGCGTGCCGAAACGCGAAACGACTTTGAGAGGGTGGGTGTGGAAAAGTGTTTTATTTTTGCAGCCTTTGCAACAGACTCATTCACAGCTTATGAACAGTTTAGTGTGCGACGCTTACACCTGAGTGAGAAGACAGGCGTGTATATAAAAGATTTGCGCAAGATATCACAGTTATTTGGCGGTATTTCGGAGAAGGGCCTACGAGAAGGGAGGTTCAGCGAGGATACTGTTCCGGGGCCCAATAATTACAAAGAACCCAAGAACTAAGAAGGGCCCTACAGCAACCATGTAACCCCCACTCCCACTCAAAAACACGCACTTTCTACTACCTCCCATCCCGACATACTCAAGCATCACTATCACACCACACTTACGTTTTTTTATTAGTATTTCTTATTATTTTAGGTCTAGTTGTACAGGACAGATTGGGTTCTATAGCCTTGGTCGGCAACCAGTCTACCGCAGAAAGCAATGGCAACCTACTGTGGGATAATCTTCTGCCCAGTCAGTCATGTATCTTTCAAGACATGATCGCCCAAGCGTGTATCACGTATGGCACTTAACTGACTGCCTGTATAGACATGTGATAAAACCAAGGGTGTCTGCTTAAAACCAAAGATAGATGGATACAGAGTTCATAAAAAGGGTGTCCATCTGGTACTTTGGGCTCCAAAACTAAGAGAGGGCCCCACGGCAACCATGCAAACCCCATTCCCACCCGAGAACAAGCACTTTCTCCCCAGCCCGATATACTCTAACATTACTATTATTATTTCTTATTCATTATTTTATGCCTAATAGTATAGACCAACGGTTGGCAACCCCGGGCCCGTGTGCCACATCCGGCCCTCCAGTGAATCTTGTCTGGCCCGCTACCTTACTCAGGACACGATATAAATATTGGTAAACCAAACCAAAGTGACAGTTGATAGTCTGAATATATTGCGTCAAAATTTTAAAAAAATATTTCTTTTTACCTGGAGAATGTGTTTTGCTTTTATTTTTTATTTGTAGGCATCGCCAAAATTAGTGTACGGCTTCACTTTTACTTTTTCTGTGAAATTGCTTTCGTAGGCAGGCACTTTTAAATGAATATAAAATAGTGTTTTCAACCAATTTTAATGGAATTTTTTTCAGTACTGATTTATGAAACATTTATTTTTAAGATGTAATAATTTTTTAACAAAATTCCCGTCAGATATTAAATTAAATTGAATCCTTGCTTTCTTCAAATACATAAAAAACTTATTCACATATTTAATAACATGGTTCTTCTCTATGACACTGGAGCCATAGCCATTTGGCCCTCCTCCATGATTCTACATAGTTTCTTGGCCTTCACTCTCCAAAAGGTTGCCGACTCCTGGTATAGACATATAACACCAAGGGTGTCTGCCTACAACCAGAGGTAATTTTATACAGAGCCTATAAAAAGGGTTCTATCTGGTACATTGATTTGGGGGCCTAAGTATTAAGAAGGGCCCCACAGCAACCATGCAGACTCAAGAACATGCACTTTCTACTACCCCCAGACCGACATATTAAGAATCACTATTATACTAACCCCACCACACTTACTTCTTTTTATTAGTATTTCTTATTCATTATTCTAGGACGAATTGTATTGATATATGATTACACCAAGGGTGTCTACCTATAATTAGGAGTAGATGTATACAGTGACTATAAAAAGGGTGTCCATCTGGTACATTGATTTGGGGAACAAAGAAGGGCCCCACAGCAACCGTTCAACCTCCATTCAGACCAGAGAGCAAGCACTTTCTATAAACCCAGCTCGAGAAATTCAAGCATCACTATTATACTAACCCCACCACACTTACTTCTTTTTATTAGTATTTCTTATTCATTATTCTAGGCCTAAACTTATTAGTCAGTTTTTTTTTGTTTTTTGTTTTTTAATCATATCACCCCGAGCAAGGCGGTAACACCACTGATGTGCAGGGGGCTACGTAATAGTGAAAAGATTGGAAAAGAGAAAGCCGGAAACCACATCCTAAACAGGGAACAAGGGATGAGCCTCTTAACCTGTTCAATAAACGTGGGTGGAGTGTGAACCTGGCGATAGATAGATCTATCTACTCCAATTGAAAAAAAAAAAGAAACCAAAGTGAGAAGACTGGAAAAGAGAAAGCCGGAAACCACATCCTAAACAGGGAACAAGGGATGAGCCTCTTAACCTGTTAAATAGACGTGGGTGGAGTGTGAACCGGGGGATGGATAGATCTATCTACTCCAATTGAAAAAAAAAAAAGAAACCAAAGTGAGAAGATTGGAAAAGAGAAAAGCCGGAAACCACATCCTAAACAGGGAACAAGAATGCCACCACGTGATACACGCTAAGGCGATCATATTTCTTTTGACCAGTTGCCAGCCAAGGCTATAGAATCCAATCTGCCCTGCTATTTAGCCCATAGCTGAAGGGGGAATAGACGGATAAATATTTTTGAAGGATATTTTCGCGTAAGTAAATGCAATGAATTCAACTGGAATTCGAACTTGGCTCTCTGATTTCTTGTTCTGATACGATATTCACTGCACTATATTGCACATACAAGTTATATAGCCATATGATAACACCAAAATTATTTAATTACAACCCGGCTCGTTGCGTAGTTGATTTTCTAAGCGCCGCTTAGATGTGGCACACTGCCGAAAGTATGGGATACCCAATGAGGATCGAACTCACTACTCAGTTATAATAGGTTTTAGTAAGACAAGCTTGCTAACCATTACACCACGCAGATGTGTCCAACCCGGTTTGTTGCATTGATGTGTAAATTAGCGGAGTGACATGCGTGCACCAGAATTTTCGTGTCATCATGTGCCTATATGAATTATAATTTTGTTTCACAAGGACTTTACGTATTGTAATTGTTAGAGAATTCAAATTTTTATTAGTATCACTGTTTAAAGAACATATCTTTATGACAAAACCTAAAAAGCGATTCTTGAATGAAACCATAAATATTGATACATGTTGCATTAATTGAATATGCTTATTACATTACTAGCAGTATAGCCCGGCGTTGCTCGGGTGTAATGAAAGCTTTAAAACTGACCCATGGTACTGGAGTTTAGACTCTTTGGACGTTGGCACGAAAGACTAAAAAACAATAGTTGTTTCCAGTTAAAGCGAAACCGTAGACTGAAAGAAAAATAAATGGATGTAAGTCAAATTTTGATTTCCTGGTATCGATATCAAATAAGTTTTTGCGTCGTAAACTGAATTTTGAAGGCTAAGTAAGTCCTCTGAGTAAATGGTATCATGGCTGAGACTAAGAACTACAATTATACCTACTTAGAGACAAACCCGAAGCAAAAACTAAAATAAAAGGGCTGAAAAAATACAGACAGACACACACACACACACACACACACACACACACACACACACACACACACACACACACACACACACACACACACACACACATATTGCCTTTTATATATATATATATATATATATATTATCGATTTTCTGCACTATTTTAAGAACTGCAACCTTGAAACTTCTGAATATCGTTTCTTATGTCTTTGTCTATGAGTGTATCAAATTTGATTAAAATCGGACCACTCCTTCTATAACCCGATTTTTTCGATTATCGATTTTCGATATTTATCGGGGCTACCTCTACACAAAACCTAGCTAAGAACTCTCGCAGACGCTAATAGTACAACTGTGTAAATTTTCAAGAAAATCGGTTCAGCCGTTTCGGAGTCTATAGGTAACGGACACACAAAGAGACACACACACACACACACACACACATACACACACAGACAAAGTTCCATTTATAAATAAGTTTAGATGTTGTATCTCAACATGGAAATAAAGCATTTATGAGAGTTAACATGTAGATCTACTGGACATCATATTCTCAATTTTGAGAAAAATCTTTGCCTGCCTCAGAAATACAAAGGGTTTTTGGTCCCCTTTGCAGAATTTCTTTTGGAGGACCTAGTTCGGAGTGTGCAATTGTGGCTGAACTTTTAAGCAGCTCCTTCGCCCATCTTTTCACTTGGAAACCATGAAGCTGGACAAAATATTAGCTCGTGCCAGGGCGATCATGAAAGACGTGACGTCAACAGAAGAATCGATTATAGTAACCATGCAGCCAATGCACGGTAATGGTGAGTCATAACGTACAGAAAATAACTCTAGGAATATTACACGTTATTGGTGTAACGAACAGAATCAACTGGCGATGGATTTCCTGGGTTAGCGACGAGGGAGACAAGTAGGAGAAAACTCTATAGTTTGTGGTGCTACTGGTGCAGGATACTTGCTTGTAATTTCTCGGAAAACGGATTGCGAGACCAGGAATTAACGCCAGTCTCCCTCCCACGAAAAAAAGCAAGAACCAGATATAACCCTAACCGTAAAAGCGGTGTTGAGTCTACGGCTATATCATGTTGAATACACCGGTTTTCGTCCGATCACCGAAGTTAAGCAACATCGTACCTGGTCAGTACTTAGATCGGTGACCATTTGGGAATACCAGCTACTGTAAACGTAAGGACCAAGAATGGTCCACCGGTCCCTCTAGATTTGGGGAATGGGCGCAGGGCTAACAACCCTGTCCCATAATAAACACTTTGTTATGGAAACAATAACAAAAGTAACTGCCCTACATACCATTGGGTGTAAAATGGGTGAGATGATGATGTAATCAAGGTGCATGTTGATTGAATTAAGTTTTGAATATTGGTGGACGCTGACTGTCCTTGCACGTTCATGAGCAGGTCAATTTGTCGTCTTTGGAGGAAGAAAGTGGGGTGAAACTGCTGATGGAAAGACACTCAGGTGCTGTGGAGTTGGAAGAGTTCGGCTTAGGGTTCCGTTTGTAGATTCAGTTAAGGTCAAAGTTCCGGTTCTTGGAGAAAAAGTAAAAAACAAAAAACAAAAAAAAAACACTTGATTTCGAACATAGGCTAGGGATGCTCCACTATGGAGGACATGCAATGTGTGCGGAGCTCAAAATCAACGAACCCAGTTTTAATGTTTCATTTGATTGGCTGAAGGGTGTGTGAACTGTGTCAGGGGTCGAATGATCGATCGCTTGAAAAATAGGATAGCAGAGTATTACGTTTCTGAACCGAGTACTCTAGGAAGAATACAACAAGGAGTTGCAACTCTGGTTAGATCAGGGATGGCTTCTACCGTACCAGGAAAAGGAGATCGGTTCATCCCTGCGACAGATTCCCTTAATGGCTGTAGGATAGCAAAAAAATAAATAAATAAATAAATAAAAATAAGAATAAAAAAGAATTAAAAAGTGCCCCTTAAATGGGTTTTAGAGAGCTTATCATGCGCACTAATGGATTTACGGCGAATGTGAATATCTACATTAATGAGCTGACTGGGTGGTGATTGCAGGATGCAAGATTTCTATATTAGACTTGACAAAAGCCTATCTGCTGGTACACGTGAACAAGTCGTTATGACCATTCAATCCGGTGGTTTTGACGGATCGATGGATCTGTATCCCTCGACTAAAATTAGGATAATATAGCACCACTAATAATGGCAGCTATAATGTCGCAAGACTGGACCATTAAAAGACTGACGTCTGTGTATATAGCTGACATCTACATTAATCAAGATATGGTGTCTGCTGAAGGCGTAAAAGAGCATTTTGCAAGCTTTGGCCAAACTTATAAGGACCCAGAACTATTAGAAAACAGTGCAGGACCTGCTAGTCTTAGTAAAAGCAAGGAAAACTCCGATAGAAGCGAAGGAGTACCATTCCAGAAATTCGAGATACGACGAAACAAATCTCGTGAGATATTTTTCTGTATTTTGCAGCCAAACACAGCCGGGCGGAGAAGTTCACCAAAAGCGGCGGACAAGTTGACTAGAATTCCATAGCGTTGGTTTGACGCCATCAAGAAGCATGTCCACGGCGCTTAACAGACGAAGTGCGAAGGCGATTACGTCAGAATGCGAGCTCCTCAGCCACTGGGATATCACTAGAGACTAATGGATCTAACATTGAGTATGCGTGCTGGTTGTTTCCAGTAAAACCGACACTCACCACATCGACCTTGACGAGTTGGTCTCAGTGTTAAAGGGTCTTAATCTTACTCTTCGGTGGCGGAAGACCCAAGTTCGCGTGACGGCTGACGCTTCATGTGTGCATCTGACTGGAAAAGAAAGACCGAGGGAGTCGAGTGAGATGCTCATACGAAAACGGTTAAAAACACTCGTTCAGGAGTACGCGTTGTTTGTCAACGTAAGATTCATAAAGTCTGACCACAATCGGGTGAACAAGTTGACTAGAGTTCAAGGGCGGGTGCACGCACAATTATAAATCTGTCATTTAATTTTCATAACGAATAAAGTTTTCAAAAATATACATGGAAAATAGAAGTTTTGTGGAATAAATGTGTTTTTCTTAGTAATCACAGCGTACATTTACTATACAGATTATTGCCAGTATATACCAAATGTAAATACAGAATGTTATAATATGAATTTTTTTATTTCATTTTAAGTACTTGGTTGATATTTTTAAATAGTTTACTGCACAATTTACATATTAACAGATAGTTCAAAGGCACAATAGTGCATTGCATGCAGTCCACTATGTTAAGAGCAATCTTTTGTGCTTTCTACATTATTGTGAGAATCTGCCAATAATTGCATCTGTGTCCAATTCATCTAACAATTCTTTTTCAGTTGATAGCAATATTTATGACTAGCAGCTTAGCCCGGTTTCACTCGGGTAGTTTAAAGAATAATAAGAATGAAAAACACATGATGAATTTACATAGCAAATATTTACACACCTTCCACCCTCGTCACTTTTATAGATATAGATAATAACAATAACTCTATTGGATTAGGGTGGTAGGGGAGGGGTAACATATATAGATATAGACAATATAAAGTGGGGTGATCGATTCTATATTATAATCAATACATGAACTGATCCCTAACTTTGTGAGGCAATAATATATATTTTTTACCCTTAATTTTGGCTTTCTGAAAAATTTCAAGAAGTCGTTAGCGTTCTAAAATTTTGATCTACATCTGATCGCAACTCCCGTCGAGCTAGACCGCAAAATGCAGACGCTAATTCGAATCTATCAAACAAACAAATATTTACACATCGTCCACCCTCGTCACTTTTATAGATATAGATTTTAAATGATCTTCAGACAGCGATCTTCTTGACATTGTATTTATGATGTTTAGCTTTGAAAATGTCCTCTCACCTTGAACTTGAGTAACTGATAGCGTGCAGACGACTTTATGAAGTTCGCATTCCTTTTTATTCCTAAAACAATTGTCGGTGTTTGTTTCTTTGTTGCATTTTTATTCGATAAAGGCGTTGGGAAAATCCATCAGAGGCCCATTTACTATCAGGCAAGCCGATCAGTCCGCTACTGTGTGTAGTCCTTATGGGTACGTCATATCTCTATCAGATGGCTCTTTACTAAAAGAGGGGGAATCGCAAGATAAAGTGGACACAGTGCTTCGTGAGGCGGGCTAACTGTCAGTGTCAAAAAAGTGTTCTTAGGACCGTGGTTAAAATGTGGAGAGTGTGCCAGCCAATAGAATCTGCATCAGTAGGATACCGACGAGGACGGTTAGATGTGAGTGAAACGATGAATAGAACAGGCATGGATGTCACCAGATAGAGCTAATATATATATATTTTTTTATAATAATCACAGAGGAAATTCTTACTGATAACGACGCAGCTTTCTTTTTTTAATCATTTCACCCTAAGCAAGACAATAAAGCCACTAGGGTGCAAGGGGTTACTGAGTGCTAGAGAATATGAAAAAAAACTACTATTAAGAAGAGAGGACAATAAAACAACAAGAATTAAGAAGACAGAAGATGACGGTTGACATTGTATTAACATTTTAGAAGATCTAAGTTGAATGGAAAACAAGAAGCCAGAAGAGAGTTCCACAAGCGAAGAAACTGTTAACAAAGAACTTACAGCGACATGTAACTATTTTAACTGTAAAATGATAAGATATCGCCGCCAATCTAGTACTGCACTTAATTTCCTTAAATTCTTAAAGTCTGGGTGTCGTAGTAGATATTTAATCAAAGCAATTGCTGTGAAAGTATTTATAGAAATGACATAGAGAAGCTACGTTATAATAGTGGGAAAGATACTGAAGCTGAGATGCCAGGTCAGGGCCAATAACATTGCTATTAGGCAATTACAACTGTTCCTAAACAAGTGGAAAATCCAATTTTAGCTACGATGTAATTATGAGCCCTCATGGAACTGTAGAGAGAGACCATCGGACTATAAATAAATGGAATTGGTGTATTGATATAACATGGCGCCGAAAATACCATGAAGTAAATATTAAAAAAACTATTTTATAAAATATAAAATATTTATGAAGTAAATAATTAAAAAATGAATATAAAAATGCAAATCAATTATTAAAAATAAAAATATTAAAAATATTAAAAACAAAATATTAAAAATAAAAATAAAAATGAATATAAAATATTTATGAAGAAAATATTAAAAAAACTATTTTATAAAAACTATTTTATAAAATCGTATTTTATAAAAACGTTGCTATTAGGCAATTAAAACTGTTCCTAGACAAGTGGAGAATCCAAGTTTAGCTACGATGTACGTATGAGCCCTCATGGAACTGTAGAGAGAGACCATCGGACTATAAAGGGGATCGCTACCAGGAATAAATACACATTAATGGAATTGGTGCCTTGATATAAAATGGCGCAGAAAGATGAAGTCTTAAGCGCAGCTGCACAAAGCAACATTATCTCTACATATCGAGTTCGGATAAAGAGCATCGACACGTCCCCAAAACGATTATGGCGACGTGCACGAATCATAGAGTGTTGACGATCCTGTCTGGGTGAAAACACACAATAGCCGATGTACTACTAATATTAAAAAGAGCAAGTCATCAGTTTGCACTCGGTACTGGTTGATGCGCGTTATGGTGCAATGGATATCGACTCGGAACGAGAAATCAGGGAGCCGAGTTCGAATTCCAGTTGAATTCGTTGCATTCACTTACGCACAAATACCCTTGGTAAAGGTATTAATTCGTCTCTTCCTTCCAGTTATTGGTTTAAATAATAGGACAGGTTGGGTTCTATAGCCTTGGCTAGCAACCAGTCTACCGCAGAAAGAAATGGCAACCTATTGCGGGATAATCTTCTGCCCAGTCAGTTATGTCTCTTTCGAGACATGTTCTCCCAAAGCGTGTATCACGTATGGCACTTAACTGACTGACTGGTTGACGGGACTCCACGCCATATATCCGTCCCGCTTTGGGGGCAACTTAGATGACGAACAACGGTAGTTATGCATCTTCCGAGAGTAAGATACTTCTCCCACGTGAATCATGTATACTCAGTGATTCCCCTAATAGCCTACCTTTTAAGCTAAGCACATCAGAAGAGTCCGCCAATAGTTACCCTGATAGACCGTTTGAAGAAGAAATTGAGAGCACCCGCCTAAAGAGAAGCAAACGGATAAAGAGGCCGGCCCCCAGCTGCTATATGTGTGATCAAAAGATCAGGAAGGAGTGTTAAGAAAATACCAACATGTTTTCTGGTATATAACGGTAACGCCTGAGTATTTCAATACGTGCGTTCAAACCGACATATAGCCGGCGTTTCTGAGTCAGCGTTTCTCAGCCAGTCGATAAGGTGATTCAAAGTGGCGACACACTTGATATTAATATCGGAGTTAGAAGTTAACAGTTTTGGAAACAGACATTATCGAAATGGTTTTGCCATCAATACCAAATGGAAGAATAACATCATTAGACAGTGGAACGTCTCAGACAGAATATCAGACAAATAGGAAGAATATGAAAGCATTCAGATTGATTACTGATATAAAGTCAGTCAATTAAGTCCCATACGTGATATATACTTGAGCGATCATATCTCAAAAGAGACGTGATGACTGGGCAGAATATTTTTCCGCAGTAGGTTGCCATTACTTTCTGCGGTAGACTGGTTACCAACCAAGGATATAGAGCCCAGTCTGCCCTGTTATTTATCCCATATTTATAGGAAGAAGATTAATACCTTTCTGCTATGGTGAAACACACCTATTCCTCAGATAATGGACTCTCCCTCCTATATTAATAAGAGTTAACAGGAAGTTCTTAGCAAATTCATAGGAGTTCTTAAAAGTTCTAGAGAGTTTTTTAGAGTTCTACTGGAGTTCAATAGAACTACTAGGCAGTTGACATTAGTCGGCAGATAGCCGAATACTACTAAGGAGTTAGCTTTTAGTGGAAGATTACCAAGTTCGTAACATTTAGGGTGCGTTAAGTCGATTAGTAACCGACATAGGACGATTATAACTTTCCGTGCGAAAACTACTCCACAACACTTTCCCAAGAATATTTGCGCGTAAGTGAATGCAACGAAGTCAGCTGGAATTCGAACTCGGCTTGAATTCCAGATCTTAAAATACATAGAAGAAGATTAACATTAAGTGAAACGAATAGCTCGAACAACCATCGTATACACGTTGAACAAGGACATTAAAAGAATTATCAATAAAATTCCATCATTTACCATAAAGACTTTGAAGACATATAGTGGGTTGCTTATCTATTCTTTTCTGTTAGTTGTGGAGAGTCCGTTCTAGTGAAGGGTAGTTGTCTACTGTTGCAGGTTAACGGAATTTGGCCTTGTGGTAGATAGCCCACTATAAGTCATAAAATGATTACAAATCAAGAAAGGCAATTTGAGTAGAAAAATAACATTTTATATATACACATATCAATTAATGTTTTTACAATTGAAGTAATACATGAAGTATAGGTCCAACGGACGTTAAAATGTTCATGACAATAAAATTCTGAAAGAGAATTAATGCTTAGGAATTTGGGAGCGTATAAGTAAGGAATGTCTTTGATGTATTCGCTCCTTAGGTCTGTAAGTAGTTTTAGAGGCAGGGAAGAAGGAAAGAGGTAAAGGAGGCGAGCGTAGTAAGCCGCTTGACTTCGGTCAAGGGAGATACTAATTACTCTCTTCTCTTTGAGTCGGTCTGCCTGTCGATCTGTCTGTATCCGCTTTTTATATCTTCTTTTTGGATCACAGCAGCTCATTGGAAACTGGAAATTTAATATTTAATTAATTTTTAGTTTTCAACCGGAACATCTGCGCGAAGCCGGCGGTGCACGACGACTTTTGGTCATTTGCTTTTTGGTCGTGAATGCGCTAACATCTGGTCCATCGCTTTTGCTCGGTGTCACCACAGACATAAGGAGACCAGCAACGTTTTCGTGAGTTGGCAAATATAAGAAGGTTTGGGTTTGGGTTTATTTTGTTTTACGGTTTATCAACCTTTTGATGCTATCAAGATTTTTGGAAATATTCGTATGAATATGCATTCTTTGTAAAAAAATCAGTTTGTAGGAGATAAGATTTAATTGACGTATTCTTGTAAAGAGGGTTTGTATAGACTGGTTTCATTGTATAGACTGGTTTCATTGTATAGACTGGTTTCATTGTATACACTGGTTTCATTGTATACACTGGTTTCATTGTATAGACTGGTTTCATTGTATAGACTGGTTTCATTGTATACACTGGTTTCATTCGTCTGTTTTTCAGATATAGAGTTTGTAGGAAAGTTGATTTCATTGAAATTCTTATTTGATATATATTTTTGGTATAGGCTCAGTGTTTTAAGAAATAATATTACGTCAACCATTTTTGCTTTTTCGAAGAGTTCATACATGTTTATATTATAGTGATTTTGTCTTGAGAGAGCAAGGTCTGAACACTCAGTTAATATACAGTGTGCGATGGATAAGTTGTCACCTAAATTATGCAAAAATAGAAATAATATTGATACCTCATTTTAACAGACATATTTACCAAAATTACGCAAAAATATCTTGAAAAGAGTAAATATACTCAATGAAATCGATATTGCCTTCAATCACGGCCCCCAAAGTCTTTCGGAATCTCTTGCAACTATTCTGTACGGTTTCTTTGTTTAAGTTGATGAATGCTACCATAATCCTTGTCTTCATTTCATCTTTTGTGTTACAAGGACTTTTGTTGGTCTCTCTCGCACAGCTGCGCCCTACGCATAATAATTAAGGGCGTTGCAGTCTGGGGTGGGGTAGGTGGCCAGATGTAAGGGGTGATGTGGTCGCAGAAATCGTCTGGCAGTCATAACTGGGTTTTCCTGCTTGTGTGCTATGGTGCAGAGTTCTGTAACCTGACATATGGTCTTTCAGTAGCCACCCTCTTGACCCAGGGCAGCACTACCTAAAAGAACTTGATCTAGGTCTCCGTGTTAAGTCTGAGATCCTCACTAACAAATGCGGGGTTGTCTTATCTGAACGATTAGAGTGAGTTTTCTTAGCTGTCGTATCTTCTCAGCACTGTCCTCAGATTGACACCCAAATACTCTGAAATGTCTATTCCATCAGTTTCTTTTCTCGCACTTCCCGCCTGTGGAACTCCCTTCCATATACTTGCTTTCATGACGGCTAGAAGCTCCATGAATTTAAATGCAAAGTCAATTCCCATCTTTTATCCACTTGACTCAAGTCCTATCTACATCATCCTGTGTATTTTGTTCTTTTCCTTTCTCTCTACCTTTGCAACTGTCTTCTCTCCTGTGTTCACATCCTTCTCTTGCCCTTTCTGTGAAGCCCCTGTAACTGGTTCGTCTTTCTCTTCATTCTCCTCCTGCCTAAACTTTTACATCTCTTATGCAGCCCCCTGCGTATCAGTGGCGGTACCGCCTTGTTTAAGGTGATACGATTAGAAAAAATGTTTTTATCGGAGCATCCGGCGTGAATGTCAAACGGTACTGAGTGCTGTTTCCAAATTTCTGGCGGCGTTGTGTCATGGTGCCTTCAGACGGTACCCAACTGACCCTACTATACTGTGCAGTAGAGAAAATCAGAAACAAATAACGCACTTGCGCTAAATTTAAAATGGCGACAATTTATCTATCGCATTCTGCATATTTAACAGTGTTTTGGATGTTTGGCTGATATTCCTTGTTTAGTAAGTACGAGTGAGTTATTCCCGTTTGACCATATTTACAAAGTTGCCGAAGGTAAGAACTCATACTGATTAGCAGTATACCTTCAAGTCGAAACAGATCTGATGACAATTATCAAGTGAGCAGTGATGGCGCCACCCTTCGTAGTGTTTCTTTTTGCTCTGGATGACCCATTACACACGGTTAAAACCACCCGCTTTTGCAGACACGATTGTAGTTTTGTTTAAGTGAACGTCTTCATTTCCTTTTTTTATTTAATCAGCCCCCCCCCCCCCCAAGCAAGGCGATAATGCCACTAAGATGCAAGGAGGCAGCTACTGGAAATTAAATAGAACGAAAAAGACTTTAGAAAGAACCGGAAACCCAATCCAAAACACTAAACAAAAGATAACCTTCAACTCTTGTTCACAAGAGCGGAAAGATTTATGAACCGAACGACAGGCAATCCTACCTACTCGTATTGGGCAAAATAAATAAGATGTCAGTTTTTACCGGAGATTTTAGAAGAATAGCATTGAAGTAGACTTAAGCAAAAGGAACGGTAAACCTAATCCTCTAAAATAAACAAGGGACAAAACCTTACTCAAGCGCTGTGAGTCTATAGGATGTGCGTTGTGGCGCAGTGGATATCGGCTTGGAACGAGAAATCGGGGAACCAAGTTCAAATTCCAGTTGAATTCCTCGCATTCACTTATGCGCAAATACCCTTGGGAAAGGTATTAATCCGTCTCTTCCTTCCAGTTATGGGTTAAATAATAGGACAGATTGGGTTCTATAAGCCTTGGCTGGCAACCAGTCTACCACAGAAAGCAATGGCAATCTACTGCGGGATAATCTTCTGCCCAGTCACTCATGTCTGTTTTGAGAAATGATCGCCCAAGCGTGTATCAAGTATGGCACTTAACTGACTGAGTCTACAAAAAGTCCTAATTTATTTGTTTTGACAATTTTTAATAGATACTCGTATTTGAGTGGATAGTATGTTTTTCTATAATTAAACAGTCAGTCAGTTAAGTGCCATACGTGAAACACGCTTGGGCGATCATGTCTCGAAAGAGACATGACTGACTGGGCAGAAGATTATCCCGCAGTAGATTGCCATTGCTTTCTGCAGTAGACTGGTTGCCAGCCAAGGCTATAGAACCCAATCAGTCCTGTTATTTAACCCATAACTGGAAGGAAGAGACGGGTTATTACCTCTCCCAAGGGTATTTGTGCGTAAGTGGATGCAATGAATTCAACTGGAATTTGAACACGGCTCCCCGATTTCTCGTTCCGAGCCGATATCCACTGCACCACAACGCACATCAATTAAACAGTAGTTTATAATAATAGTAATATTCTTGTTAGCAAAATACCTATATTCCTGCTGTGGCGAAAAATGACGTAGAAGCAAGCAAGTCAGAGTGGCTTGTATCAGGTGAAAAGGAAAATAAATTGCTTACCTCAGTACATGACATGTAATATCGGCATTTTGTTCCTAGAAAATGGCATGAACTCCCTCGCTCCTCACAATGGAATAATTTATAATTGTATATTCTGTAACAGTGGTTTTTGTACAGCTTAGCGTAGTTCGATCAATAGCAAGTCGTGTGATGATTAGTCGGACTGGAGGATGCTATTTGCCTGGGTAACTAAGTCATGTGCTGATTGGTCGGACTGGAGGATGCTATTTGCCTGGGTAACTAAGTCATGTGCTGTTTGTTCGGACTGAAGGATGCTATTTGCCTGGGTAACTAAGTCATGTGCTGATTGGTCGGACTGGGGGATGCTATTTGCCTGGATAACTAAGTCATGTGCTGATTGGTATGACTGGAGGATGCTATTTGCCTGGGTAACTAAGTCATGTGCTGATTGGTCGGACTGGAGGATGCTATTTGCCTGGGTAACTAAGTCATGTGCTGATTGGTCGGACTGGAGGATGCTATTTGCCTGGGTAACTAAGTCATGTGCTGATTGGTCGGACTGGGGGATGCTATTTGCCTGGATAACTAAGTCATGTGCTGATTGGTCGGACTGGGGGATGCTATTTGCCTGGGTAACTAAGTCATGTGCTGATTGGTCGGACTGGAGGATGCTATTTGCCTGGGTAACTAAGTCATGTGCTGATTGGTCGGACTGGGGGATGCTATTTGCCTGGGTAACTAAGTCATGTGCTGATTGGTCGGACTGGGGGATGCTATTTGCCTGGGTAACTAAGTCATGTGCTGATTGGTCGGACTGGGGGATGCTATTTGCCTGGGTAACTAAGTCATGTGCTGATTGGTAGGACTGGAGGATGCTATTTGCCTGGGTAACTAAGTCATGTGCTGATTGGTCGGAGTGGAGGATGCTATTTGCCTGGGTAACTAAGTCATGTGCTGATTGGTAGGACTGGAGGATGCTATTTGCCTGGGTAACTACGTCATGTGCAGATTGGTCGGACTGGGGGATGCTTTTTGCCCGGGTAACTAAGTCATGTGCTGATTGGTCGGACTGGAGGATGCTATTTGCCTTGGTAACTAAGTCATGTGCTGATTGGTCGGACTGAGGGATGCTATTTGCCTGGGTAACTAAGTCATGTGCCTATTGTTCGGACTGGGGGATGCTATTTGCCTGGGTAACTAAGTCATGTTCTGATTGGTCGGACTGGAGGATGCTATTTGCCTGGGTAACTAAGTCATGTTCTGATTGGTCGGACTGGGGGATGCTATTTGCCTGGGTAACTAAGTCATGTGGTGATTGGTCGGACTGGGGCATGTTTTTGCCTGGGTAACTAAGTCATGTGCTGATTGGTCGGACTGGGGGATGCTATTTGCCTGGGTAACTAAGTCATGTGCTGATTGGTCGGACTGGGGGATGCTTTTTGCCTGGGTAACTAAGTCATGTGGTGATTGGTCGGAGTGGATGATGCTATTTGCCTGGGTAACTAAGTCATGTGCTGATTGGTCGGACTGGGGGATGCTATTTGCCTGGGTAACTAAGTCATGTGGTGATTGGTCGGACTGGGGGATGCTATTTGCCTGGGTAACTAAGTCATGTGCTGATTGGTCGGACTGGAGGATGCTATTTGCCTGGGTAACTAAGTCATGTGTTGATTGGTCGGACTGGGGGATGCTATTTGCCTGGGTAACTAAGACATGTGCCGATTGGTCGGACTGGGGGATGCTATTTGCCTGGGTAACTAAGTCATGTGCTGATTGGTCGGACTGGAGGATGCTTTTTGCCTGGGTAACTAAGTCATGTGCTGATTGGTCGGACTGGGGGATGCTATTTGCCTGGGTAACTAAGTCATGTGGTGATTGGTCGGACTGGGGGATGCTATTTGCCTGGGTAACTAAGTCATGTGCTGATTGGTCGGACTGGGGGATGCTATTTGCCTGGGTAACTAAGTCATGTGCTGATTGGTCGGACTGGGGGATGCTATTTGCCTGGGTAACTAAGTCATGTGCTGATTGGTCGGACTGGAGGATGCTATTTGCCTTGGTAACTAAGTCATATGCTGATTGGTCGGACTGGAGGATGCTATTTGCCTGGGTAACTAAGTCATGTGCTGATTGGTCGGGCTGGAGGATACTATTTGCCTGGGTAACTAAGTCATGTGGTGATTGGTCGGACTGGGGCATGCTTTTTGCCTGGGTAACTAAGTCATATGCTGATTGGTCGGACTGGGGGATGCTATTTGCCTGGGTAACTAAGTCATGTGCTGATTGGTCGGACTGGGGGATGCTATTTGCCTGGATAACTAAGTCATGTGCTGATTGGTCGGACTGGGGGATGCTATTTGCCTGGGTAACTAAGTCATGTGCTGATTGGTCGGACTGGAGGATGCTATTTGCCTGGGTAACTAAGTCATGTGCTGATTGGTCGGACTGGGGGATGCTATTTGCCTGGGTAACTAAGTCATGTGGTGATTGGTCGGACTGGGGGATGCTATTTGCCTGGGTAACTAAGTCATGTGCTGATTGGTCGGACTGGGGGATGCTATTTGCCTGGGTAACTAAGTCATGTGCTGATTGGTAGGACTGGAGGATGCTATTTGCCTGGGTAACTAAGTCATGTGCTGATTGGTCGGAGTGGAGGATGGTATTTGCCTGGGTAACTAAGTCATGTGCTGATTGGTAGGACTGGAGGATGCTATTTGCCTGGGTAACTACGTCATGTGCAGATTGGTCGGACTGGGGGATGCTTTTTGCCCGGGTAACTAAGTCATGTGCTGATTGGTCGGACTGGGGGATGCTATTTGCCTGGGTAACTAAGTCATGTGCTGATTGGTCGGACTGGGGGATGCTATTTGCCTGGGTAACTAAGTCATGTGGTGATTGGTCGGACTGGGGGATGCTATTTGCCTGGGTAACTAAGTCATGTGCTGATTGGTCGGACTGGAGGATGCTATTTGCCTTGGTAACTAAGTCATGTGCTGATTGGTCCGACTGGGGGATGCTATTTGCCTGGGTAACTAAGTCATGTGCCTATTGGTCGGACTGGGGGATGCTATTTGCCTGGGTAACTAACTCATGTGCTGATTGGTCGGACTGGAGGATGCTATTTGCCTGGGTAACTAAGTCATGTGCTGATTGGTCGGACTGGGGGATGCTATTTACCTGGGTAACTAAGTCATGTGGTGATTGGTCGGACTGGGGGATGCTATTTGCCTGGGTAACTAAGTCATGTGCTGATTGGTAGGACTGGAGGATGCTATTTGCCTGGATAACTAAGTCATGTGCTGATTGGTCGGACTGGAGGATGCTATTTGCCTGGGTAACTAAGTCATGTGCTGATTGGTCGGACTGGAGGATGCTATTTGCCTGGGTAACTAAGTCATGTGCTGATTGGTCGGACTGGGGGATGCTATTTGCCTGGGTAACTAAGTCATGTGCTGATTGGTCGGAGTGGAGGATGCTATTTGCCTGGGTAACAAAGGACAAATGCAAAGAACGCTAACTGGTCAATCGGCCATTGTGTTGGTAGGATAAAATAGAGAAGGGAAAAATATCAGTGGAAAAGTGGGGAAGAAACCTGGACGTTGGTGATGTGTGCGAGAACTCAAGCAACGCTGAAGTTAAAACCAAAGTATTTAGTGGTTTGCGAGCTACGTCAGAGAAAACGCAAGCTCATTTACTAAACATCTGTAGGACTCTCATCTACTGGAGGAAATGACGTTATTAAATCTGACGTCTCTTACCACACGACCACTAAAGATTTCATAGTTTAACAAAGCCATATAAATACACATTTTCCTTATTATTTCTCTCCGGTTTATGGAGTCTAACCGTATTGATGAGCTGTGATATAGCGAAACAGATCTGTCTGCGGATGACTATTTACGCTCTCCCACCCTGATTGAGCACTCTGGAAGAAGGGTAGACTTTGAAAAACAGTAGCTACTTTAGCATCTACGCATCATTCATTCAGGAATGAATTAAAACACTCTCAGCTCTTAGGCATGTATAATGATAATATACATGCTAAAAAGTCTGCCTCCTTCTACCGAGCGCCCATAGCTCAGAGGTAGAATCGCCAACTGACGCCAATTCGGTCGGCTTTCAATCCGACCGAATTGGGTTAAAAAGCAATCGGAGTCTAACCGTACTGATGAGCTGTGATACAGCGAAACAGATCTGTCTGCGAATGACTATATATATATTTGTGTGTGTGTGTGTGTGTGTGTGTGTGTGTATGTGAGTGTATGTGTAAGTGTGTGTGTGTATACTGTTTAATAATAAAAAAAAAAACTTCTTCTATGCGCCGCGACCCTTCAGGACGTAGGCGATCACAGACACCTTCAGTTCCTCCTATCCCTTGTTGCTCTTAATATCTCTTCTCCTGTTATTCCACCCGATTCCTGCTTCACCCGCCATCTGTTCAAGTTCATCAGGTATGTCGTGCGCTGCTTTCCCTTGTCCTTCTTTTCCTCTATCCGCTCCGTGAGCATCAGGTTCTCCAACCCTTCCTTCCTCATATCATGTCCCAAAAACTGCTTGATGTTAAGTATCAGTTTTTTTTTGTATCCATTCTCTCCAAAACCGCATAATTGCTCGTGTGTTCCGTCCATGGTATTCCCAGCATCCTTCTGTAGAACCACATTTCGGTTACTTCAAGTTTTTCTTTCATCTTTGATGAAATTGTCTAGCATTCGCTGCCATATGGAAGGACAGATATCACATAATAATCCAGTACTTTCTTCTTCGTTTCCATTGAAACTTTCCTGTCTCATAACACTCTACTCAGCTTCTGAAATGCATCCTTTGGACATGCCAATGTGCCTTCGGATCTCCGTATTGCACTTTCCGTCCTCTATTAGGACACTTCATAGGCATCTAAATTTCTGCACCTGTTTGATTTTCATATCACAACATTGTAGTTGGCATTTTGGCCTCCTCATTTTACAGATTAACATGCATTCGGTCTGTCACAGCTGCACTACCATAGCTACACTAATGTCACCAAGTAAATTCTATTACTATACGTAATTGGGCGAAAATTCAATCCCTTTTCCATTGTCGCCACAGACTTTTTCGCCATGTTTACAATGGGCCAGTAAAAACCGGTGTAATTTAGTAAAATACCCGATTTTATTTTGTTACTCTAAAAAAATTTTCAATAATGCAAAATAATTATTCAATTTTATGGATTTATTTAATCGTTCTGCTGTTTTTGATCATCTATTTTTTTCAAATGTTATATAATAATACTTATAATTTTATCAATATAAGTTTATTGAACTTTATATTTTGGAATTATATAATTTACTTTTGAATCCTTTTTTTCTTTGATAAAATGTTCTTTGAAGCTTTAAAATAAAATTATTTCATATTTAGACTTTTTCTTAACATCGTTTATGCTCGCTACTATATATATATATATATATATATATATATATAATTTGAATATAGGGATAGAAATCCAACAAGATGAATAGAATTAAGTAAAGAATAAGTAGGAAAAAGTGTCTTTAATCTAAAATGTTTCAATTTAAAAAGTTTCTTTTTTTAAATCATTCGTGTTTAAAAAATCTCTAAAGAAGCTTGTTAAAGTGAAACATGTTAGATTAAAGACACTTTTTCCTACTTGTTCTTTATTTATTTTATCCATATATTCATATACTGGCTATTGGGCGGGTATAATGATAATATACACGCTAAAAAGTCTGTCTTCTTCTACCAAGCGCCCAGAGCCCAGAGGTAGAATCGCCGACTGACACCAATTCGGTCGGATTTCAATCCTGGGTTAAAAGCAATCGGAGTCTAACCGTACTGATGATCTGTGATGCAGCGAAACAGATCTGTTTGCGGATGACTTTTTACGCTCTCACACCCTGATTGGGCACTCTGGAAAATATTAGACTTTGAAAAACAGTAGCTACTCTGGCATGTACGTATCGCTCATTCAGTAATGAATTTGAGCACTCTGGCTATTGGGCGGGTATAATGATAATATACACGCTAAAAAGTCTGCCTTCTTCTACCGAGCGATCATAGCCCAGAGGTAGAATCGCCGACTGACGCCAATTCGGCCGAGTTTCAATCCCGGGTTAAAAGCAATCGGAGTCTAAACGTACTGATGAGCTGTGATACAGCGAAATAGATCTGTCTGCGGATATATATATATATATATATATATATATATATATATATATAAACCTGTAAAGACGGAGAGGATAATCCAAATTAATTTATTTAATTAACATCAATTATTAATAAGATAACTGCCTCTCAATAGCCTTTTCAGTACCCAAGTTTCCTTGGGTACAGAAGCGGATAGACGAAATAAATATTGTTTCGAATAAACAAAACGTGTACTTTAAATTCAGCTATCCACTAAAAATAACGTTTAAAATAATAAAAATACATACATACTATATATAGGTGTGTGTGTGTGTGTGTGTGTGTGTGTGTGTGTGTGTGTGTGTGTGTGTGTGTGTGCCAGTACCTCATTTTATGTTTCCGTTGTTAATGAAATTTCGTTATAACGGGGAAGTCGATACAAGTGATAATTAGGATTTATTACGCGATGATAACAACACATTCAGCTATGAAAATCTCATGACGTTCACCGGATCGCAAGTGTCAGATAGCGAAGACTAAACTCCTCCTCAACCGGTTTTAACAACAGAGATCTTATCTACAATCCTCGATGTCATAACTCTTACCAAAGAGTGACTTTCCGAAAACGATCTAAAACAGCTCATGACAGTTAAAAAATCTGTAATATCTGTTTAATATATGAGGGATTCGTAAGAAGAAGACAAAAAGTTAAAAGCATATATGTATATATATCCGAGTGAATAGGGAACGAAGAAAAAAAATTTTTTTTTTTTACAACGTCCAAAACATTAATTTTAAACAGTGCTCGATAATATATAGAGCTGTGAATATTTATTCTAAATTATATTTTAGAACATGTACAAATATTTTTTATATATCCACTACAAATCGTTAATTTGTTTCGAAATGGAAACTACAATATCTCATCAGGTGGTGTGGACAGGAATGGAAAGTCTCTTTTCTTATATTTGGTGAGTTGTGTGTGGGATGTTGGTGGGGGTTAGTGATAAGGGAATAAGTCTTGTGAATTGTCCGTTTGAATTTTGAAGAAAGTGGTGTGGGTAGTGAATAGAGTTGATTAATGAGTGTCTTGGAATTTTGTAGACAGATTTAACATTGGCAGATAGGATGTAAGTTTTATGATCTTGCGACTAGACTTTATCCTTTAGGTTTCTTAGAGGAGCAGAGTAGGGAGGTGTAAGGGGTGGGGGATGGGATTGGACTTATATATATATATATATATATATATATATATATATATATATATATATAGGTTTCACATCACTTGACAAGACACAAAAGTGTCGAAACAAGATGGCTACTTTTGTAGTGATATTGTAACATATCCATGTTATAATTTATGAATAAATAATAATATTATTAGCTCTATATATATATAAAAGAAGTCCTGAGTATGACGATAAACTGCATCCGGCAGCAAGGCCTTTGATCAGGAGATTCGAGTTTTTGAGTAGCATGAAACCACCTCAACGGATGCACATTGTGATGCAGTGGATATCGGCTCGAAACGAGAAATCGGAGAGCCGAGTTCGAATTTCAGTTGTATTTACATATGTGCAAATAACCTTGAGAAAGGTATTAATCCATCTTATCTCCCCCCTGCTATTGGTTAAACAGTAAGACATAATGGGTTCTATAACAAGTATGAAACATAACTGACAGAATTGTAGGAAATATACAACAGTACATCTCAGAAGTGAGCTGCAATTCGAAAAAAAAGCCTAAAGTAAAACAATATTTATCTGTTACGCAACCTGATTTCCCCTTCTTAGGAATGAGATATTCGATTATTAGAGCAACATGATGTATTCATCAGTGTCAATAATCTAATATGTCTCCTGTTATTATAACAACAGAACATGCACTTAGTAAATCTCGCAGATCACGCTGCTAAATGATTTTTGTTTCCTGATAACTTATTTTATTTTTAATGATTTGAAAAGCAGAATTCTTCTTTACATGTTACAACAGATTTAAATATATAAGTAAAAATCCTTGATTACTGATATAAAATCAGTCGGTTAACTGCTATACGTGATAGATGCTTAGGCGATCATGTCTCGAAAGAGACATGACTAACTGTGCAGAAGATTTTATCACAATAGATTGCCATTACTTTATGCGGTAGACTGGTTTCCAACTAACGCTACAGAATCCATTCTGTCCTGCTATTTAACCCATGGCTGGAGGGAGAAGAGAATGATTAATACTTTTCCCAAAGGTATTTGCGCGGAAATGAATGCAATTAATTCAACAGGAATTCAAACTTGACTCTCCGATTTCAAGTTCCGAGCCGATGTCCACTGCACGAGAACGTACACTACCGGGTATAATTATTAGGCCACCCCAGTCTTTTAAAAGAAATGATGTATTTCATACTATTTTTAGTATTTACTGCCAAGTGGATAATTCTAAATGAAAATAGAATGGTTATTTTGTTATTATTACTTTGCAAAACTTTACAAGGCAAATAGCGACAATTTACTCATCGCACCCTGCAGATTTGCTATACACTCCTGATCAAAATTTTAAGACCACTTAAAAATCTTTAAAAAGATATATTTTTTTTATGGATAGATTTTAAACTTCTCCCACTTAAGGTTACAAATACTACAATCTAAGAGGATATGGAAACAAAAAGCTATATTCCAAACATTTTATTTAGAAATTTACATTTTTATAAAATGAGGCGATTTACACCTGATCAAAATTATAAGACCAGAGACAAAAATTCTACGAAATTGTACAAAAAGTGTATGAAAACATTCAAAAACCAAATTTAATAATGAGTTCTACCTCCACTGCTTTTGATGACTTCAAAAATTCTGTCGGGCATGCTAGAAATAAGCGTTTCCATTAAGGTGCGAGGGATGTTGCTCCAGCTTCTGAAGATGGCTTCACAAAGTTCATTTTTTGTTGAATATTGTTTGCCATTTCGATAAACATCTCTTGTCATCCATCCTCAAACATTTTCAATTGGGTTCAAGTCTGGTGAGCATGCAGGATGTCCCAAGAGATGCACCCAATTTTCTTGTAGAAAGGTCAAGGTCCGTCTTGCAGCATGGATTGCAGCATTATTCTGTTGAAGTAACCATCCATCCACACACAAACGATGGCTCTCCATCATCAATGAGGCTTTGTGTAGCATGCTAACATAACCAGCCGCTGTTTGACAACCCTGCACCACCTGGAGGTCCATCGTCCCTCTGTAAGAAAAGGCACCCCATACCATTAGGGACCCTCCACCACTATGACGTGTGGAGAAAATTTCAGGAGGCATGTTTTTGTTATGCCAATATCGTTGGAAGCCATCAGGATCATCTAGATTGAATTTTTCTCATCAGAAAACAGGACTTTCTTCCACTTCTCAACGTCCCATGTTTGGTATTCACAACCAAACTTTAAGCGGTCCACCTTGTGACGTGGAAGCAGCCGAAGAATTTGTTTACGCTTTTTATTTACCATGCCTTTTTGTCATAAGTGTCGTCTGATGGTTACGGGACTGCAATCAGCATCTGTGACCATCTTAATTTGACTAGAAGAAAGTCCCCCATCTTTCATAAGAACCCGTCTTATTCTCTTACTCAATGCAGGAGAAATTTTTTGGGGCCTACCAGAGGATTTTGCTTTCCCATAATTCTCACTGTTCTTTAGAAAGTTGCAAATCACAGTTGTCACAGTTTTACCTTAGCTGCAGTCGCCCGCTGTGACAAACCTTGCTTATGGAATTCTAGAATTCGAGAACGCTCAACTTTGGTAAGTTTGCTTGCTTTAGGCATGGTAACACCTTTACACAGCAATTGCTAATCTCCAACTGAACTAAAAACATTGGAATTACCATAGATCTAACAATTTATACCTCTGGTCTTATAATTTTGATCATGTGTAAATCGCCTCATTTTATAAAAATGTAAATTTCTAAATAAAATGTTTGGAATGTAGCTTTTTGTTTCCATAACCTTTTAGATTGTAGTATTGGTAACCTTAAGTGGTAGGAGTTTAAAATCTATCTGTAAAAAAAAAAATTTCTTTTTAAAGATTTTTAAGTGGTCTTAAACTTTTGATCAGGAGTGTATTAATATATATATATATATATATATATATTCACTACTGGCCATAATTATTAGACCACTCCAGTTTTTTAAAAGAAATTATGTATTTCATACTATTTTTTAGCCTTTATTGCCAAGTGGATAATTCTAAATGAAAATAGAATGGTTCTTTTATTATTACTTTGCAAAATTTTACAAGGCAAGGAAGCAAAGATGAATTCGTCTGAATCATCCTAAATTTTCTTCATTCTTTCATTGATGAAACTGCAATATAGGTAATTATTAAATATTTATAAATTCATTTGATGCACGTGTTATAATGCAGTATTAACAAAAGAACCATTCTATTTTCATTTACAATTATCCACTTGGCAATAAATACTAAAAAATAGTATGAAATAGATCATTTTTTAAAACACTGTGGTGGCCTAATAATTATGGCAGGTAGTGTACATCCACAAGGTAACTAATACAATTGCAAAAGTATCTAAAAATGACTGTCCTCTTTGTTTTATTTCTCGTTGTGTTAGTTTTTAT
This sequence comes from Ascarosepion bandense, assembly GCA_037127315.1. Classification (NCBI taxonomy): domain Eukaryota; kingdom Metazoa; phylum Mollusca; class Cephalopoda; order Sepiida; family Sepiidae; genus Ascarosepion; species Ascarosepion bandense. The sequence continues at coordinate 1,152,453 of JBBBDQ010001602.1, read as the reverse complement.
TATGATATTTTTATTTTAATGATTTAAAGAAACAGAATTCTTTCTTATGTGCGATAATAGTTGATTTTATCAATAACTATCCTTGATTGCTCACGGAGAAAATATTACCAATTCAATTGCAACTTTCTTAAATTCGACCGCAATTTCTGATGGTACAGATAAACTAGTTTTAAATAATAGTTCAGTTATTTCAAGATCCCAATCATGACGTAGGTGTTTTTTCCTTCCTTGTTGTAAAATATTATACACTTCTTATGGGTTATGTTACGCTACATCTAACCTATTTAATGTACTTGCCTGGAAATGACAACTTTCTTGTTTCATATCAAGAAAAGATGACTTTATATCTATTTTACTTTTACCCTAGAGCCTGACTTCTCCATTTTAGCAATGAAATATTCAGCGGACCTGAAGGAGACTCCAACCACCACCTTTAAATTTGTTGTCTTTCATTTTTTTTTTTTTCAGTGCAGTCTTATCGAATACACCGTAAACTTTCCGATTGACAAAAGAAATTTGGAAAAATTTTAATATTTCACCAATTTTAGGGGGGGGGGCTCAGTTTTTCATACAACATTATAGTAAATCGATCCTCCATTTGGAACCACTCGCCGGTACATTACCACCACCTGTAAATTGGTTGATTATCAATTCTTTCTTACTTTTTTTCAGTGCAATCTTATCAATTAAACTCTAAATTTTCCGACTGACAAAAAAATTTGTAAATATTTCAACATGTAAACAATTTTAGAAGGAGGGGCTCAATTTTTCATACAACCTTATAGTAAATCGATCCTGTGCAATTAACTTTTTTGCTTGCGCATATTCAACAATTGAATCCTTTGCGAAATTTTTGAATAAAGTCATTCTTGGAGTTTCCGAGGAAGATGCCATCGTAAGAACTAAAGAAAACTTGAAAAAGACAAAAACAAGAGTAACAACTCGTTCCAAAAAACCCAAAACAAAGCAGCCCCAAAAGACATCATCGCCGAAGCGTCTATCACGTATCAAACTTAACTACTTGTAAAAAAAGACAAGTTATAGAAACGTCGTCAATCCCCATTTTAAGATAAGAGGAGATATTACCCAACTTCAAGATGTGAATGTCTCATTAATAAATAGGGATGACCTAGCTGCTAATACAATGCTTTTAATATCTTTGTGTTAGCTTTTTTGTTTGTGTTTTTAATTTTAAAAACTAGAAGTCTATATTACATGTAACAATAGATTTTTTATAATCATTTCCCTCAAAACAAGGCAGTACCGTTACTGGTGTGCAGGGGGTTACAGTGAGAGTAAAAACACGTTACAGGAAATGTTGAAGAAATGATAAGAGATGGATGGGAATCAAGGAGATAGAAGATGGCAACTGACGATGCTTTTAAACTTTTGGAGATTGTAGCCATCAGGGAAGCAAGCAAATGAAAGAAAGTTCCATAAACGGGAAGCGCTAAAAAAGGAACTGTTCGAATAGAAGAGTCTGTTACATTTAAATATTTCAACGGTAAAATTGATACCAATCAAATACATGTGGTCGAGGAACCAGGGTAAAAGCTTGTCAGAGCAATAGCCATGAAAATACTTGTAGAAAAGACAATTGTCGAAAAGAGTTAATTGTAGACATATAAATTCTATTTTTTTCTTTTTCATTTATGTATACCACTAGCAGTATAGCCCGGCGTTGCTCGAGTGTAATGAAAGCTTTAAAACTAATCCATGGTCTTGGAGCTCAGACTCAGCCTAAAGAATATTTGTGTGAAGTTTGGTGAGAATCGGTGGATTTGTATAAAGGACATACAGACAGATAAACAGACACACACACAAACATCTTGCCTTTTATATATGTATATTATCGATTTTCTGCACTATTGTAAGAACTTCAACCTTGAAACTTCTGAATATCGTTTTTTATGTCTTTGTCTATGAGTGTATCAAATTTGATTAAAATCGGACCACTCTCTCTATAACCCGATTTTTTCGATTATCGATTTTCGATATTTATCGGGGGTATCTCGACACAAAACCTAGCTAAGAACACTCGCAGACGCTTATAATACAACTGTGTAAATTTTCAAGAAAGTCGGTTCAGCCGTTTCGGAGTCTATAGGTAACGGACACACACACACACGCACACAGTTTCTCAGTGAACAGTGAAGAAGAAGATGAGAGAGAAAGGAGAGGCAACCATACTACGATCGCTTGACGTTTGTCAAGGGACGTGTTAATTACGTTCGTATTTTCTCAACTGTCGATTGTTTTCTTGTGTCGTCCGTTTATTTCGTTTTCGGGGCTCAGGACAAGTCATTTGGGAATTCACACCCGGATTTAATTCTGGGCTTCCCATTGGACGATAAACAAAATTCACGTCGGCTCGCGAAAAGGGTCCGTAAAAGGAATTTGATATTTATTTATTTTTGGTTTTCCATCGGAACTTCTGAATGGAGCCTAGATGCGCAAAGACCAGTTTTGGTCCTTTGCTATCTGGACCTCTGAGGGCAAACATCGGGTTCCTCGCTTGCTCGGTATCACCACAACCTCACATCTTTTCTGTGATGTGGTTGTTTAGCATTCACTGCTATGTACGACGACCGATATTATATAACATAATGCTCTTTTCTTTATTGCAAACGAAATTTTCTTGTTTCTTACTACCTTGCTTAGGTTTTCAAAAGGTATCTTTCACCTTCTGATTTTAGTATAAGATTTTCCGTCCTGTGTTAAAGCACTTCCGATATATTGAAATGTTTGATTTTAAAAAAATTGTTTAGAGTTTTACTTTCTCTGAAAGTGACTTGGTACCGTCAAATAAAAAAAAAATATAATTATTTTTTATTTTAAATTCGAGTTTTTGATTAACAGCCAAGAAAGTTTCCTAAATTGCTCATTCAGTAAATATAACAAATGCAATTGAAAAGTTACTTCAATACTTCCGTAAATTTTGACACTACGGGTATAAAGTGTATGTTAAGTCTTTAATAGGTCACGAAGTAGCATTTGCAGTTACTTGCAAAAACATGACTATGCGACATGACTGTATACACAATGAGAGTGGAAATCTTTCTAAACAAGCTGCAACTTGTATAGGCAAGCGTCGGCCACAAGCGTCGGCCACAAGCGTCGGACAACCAACCAATAATATCTTGATTTTTTTTTTCTTTTTACCTCCTTCAAGGTTAGGAATTCTTAACAAGAATAAATAACATTTTGGTAACAATATCATAGATCTCCGAGTAAAAATGCAGACTAACGTCGTCGTCATCACCACCACCACCACCACCACCACCACCACCACCACCAAAACACCTCTATGCATGTATTGTATATTTTGAATACTCATTCATTTACGACTGAATTTATTTATCTCTCCCTATATGCCCTACCCTCTCAGGACATAGGCAATTATGGCGCTCCACAATTTCCCGTACCTTGCAGCTCAAAATAATTCCTGTCTTTTTTGTTAAACCCTGAGGAAAATGGAATTTTATAGGGAGTATTTACGGAAATTTAAAGTCAATCTTAACCGGCCTAATTTTTTTTGAACACTTAACATTTAATATATTTAAAGATAAAAGACCAAATCAAATCGATTAAAAATTTAATTTTAAGACGCATAAAAAATATATTTATATTAATAGTAAATACGTTCGTCTATAGTCCTGTTCCCACTTCTTGTCGGCCTTTCTAGGTACCTCCACCGAATTACTGAAAAAACAGCATAGTACGAAGAAAAAAGGCCCCAAACTCAATAAAATGTGGCTTCCCTGTGTCTCTTCTACAAATACTTTCACGGCTTCTGCTCCAATAAACTTAGCTCACTGGTGCCGCCTATATATAAATGTACTCGAACCACAAGATTATCAATTAGGTCCCACCCTTTTACTGTGAACCCAATAAATAGTAAACGCAAATTCTATTCCATCAGCTTCTTTTCTCGCACTTCCCGCCTGTGGAATTCCCTTCCATTTACTTGCTTCCCTGACAGCTACAATCTCCAAGAATTTAAATGAAAAGTCAATAGTCATCTCCTATCTCACTAACCTGCATCCTCTCTCTCATGCTCCTTTCTCCGTCAACTCCACTCTCATCAGTATTCTCATCCTTCTCTTACTCACTTCCTGACACCCCCTATAAGCTGTCACTCTTTCTCATAACTTTCCTCCTATGTAACTCCCTGCAAAACAGTGGCAGTAAAATGCCTTGCTTGGGGCGATATGATTATTAAAAAAAATCTTTCTAAGTAGCGATTTATATTTTTTTTTTTATATCACAATATGTATTTTGGCTGTTTTGCTCTCCGATAATCTGTGTCAGAGAGTACATTTTTGACGAAAAATATGTTATGTTTTAAAATAAATATTTATTGGCAGTACTCGTTAAAATTTCAGGATTTTCCTTCTTTAATTTGCTGACGAATCATAAATTTTAATTTAATGAGAGAAAATAGCTATTTGCGAATCCTACAACTATAAAAAACCGGAAGAAATTCTCCCATTGCATCGTTACATATTTGAACTTAGCCTTTTTAACAAAATATTGCAATAACAATAACAACGAATGCAGGTCATTATTTAAGTAGTAAGAAGATACAAAACTAAAGATTAAAAATTTACATTTTTCCTTTTCACTGAAGCAGACGTTAAACGCATGAGAATATTATCGCCTCTTCTATTCTCCCTTTCTTTTTTGTTTCTTTTGAGAATGCTATGTGATGTCAGTTCTTCAATACAGCAGTGAATGTTGGACAATATCATCGAAGATGAAGGAAAAACTTGAAGCAGCAGAAATGTGGTTCTACAGAAAGATGCTGCGAATATCATGGACCAAGCATGTGAGCAACGATGGGGTGTTGGAATGATTGGCAACAAAAAGGAAATTAATACTAGGCATCAGGAAGAGACAACTGAAGTACCTGGGATATGCAATGAGGAAGGAGGGCTTGGAGAGCCTGATACTAGCAGGCTAGATAGAGGGAAAAAGACAGAGGAAGGCAACGAATAACATATTTAAAGGGCCTGATCAGGTGGATGACGGAACGGGGATTGCGTGGTGTAACAGGAGAAAGCGTGTTAAAAGCCACCAGGGATAGGGAGACATGGAAAGCCATGATCGCCTACGTCCTGAATGGACAGGGCATGAAGAAGAAGAAGAAGAAGGGATAACTGAAAGACAACATTTATTAAGAGCTACAAAAGACAGGAAGTCAATGTCCTGAATGGACATGATGAGGAAACATGGTTTGAAAATGTTGATGCACTTTGAAGGCAAGAAGTACAGAGGAAAATCAGACATTGCTTAACTATCGAGCCTGAGTAAATGTTTGGCGGAACGTGGTTTAGTCGAGATAACAGACAGACAACATTTTTTAAAAGCTATAAAGAACAGGCGACTGTAGAGAGCCATGATCGCTAATATCTTAGAGATATGAGGAAATATGGTTTGAAAAGTTTGATTCACACAGGACAGATTGGAAGCAAGAAACACAGAGGAGAAGAAGGTATTGCCTAACTATCTTGAGGAAAAGGATGGCGGAAGTTGATTTAGTAGAGATAACAGAAAGACATTTATTGAGAGCTACAAAGTACAGGCAATTGTAGAGAGCCATGATCACCAATTTTCTGTTGAACATAAATAAGGAAACATGGATCGAAATGTTTGATGCACACAGAAAAGATTGAAGGCAAGAAGGACAAAGGAAAACAAAACCTTGTCTAACTATTGAACCTGAGTAAATGAATGGCGTAACATCAGACAGTTAAGTGCCATACGTGATACACGCTTGGGCGATCATGTCTCGAAAGAGACATGACTGACTGGGTAGAAGATTATCCCACAGTAGGTTGCCATTGCTTTCTGCGGTAGACTGGTTGCCGACCAAGGCTATAGAACCCAATCTGTCCTGTTATTTAACCCATAACTGGAAGGAAGAGACGGATTAATACCTTTCCTAAGGGTATTTGCGCGTAAGTGAATGCAATGAATTCAGCTGGAATTCGAACTCGGCTCCCCGATTTGTCGTTCCGAGCCGATATCCAATGCACCACAACGCACATCACGTAACATAGTGTAGTAGAAATATGAGAAATACAACATTTATTGAGATGTACAGAAGACAGAAAATTGTGGAGAGCTATGATCACAAATTCCCTTCCGAGACACGGCGCATAAATAAAAAAAATCATATAAGTTCGTGCGAGAGAGAGAGAGAGAGAGAGAGAGAGAGAGAGCAGACAAGGCATAAAGCCACAAATTACTCTACTGAAAGGTTGGCTTTTCAAAGGGACGTGTAGACTGAGCAGATTCAAAGGACTCTCGCTTATCAACACACGTGACAAAAGCGAACGAAAATAAAACAGATCATTGCATTTTTTTGTTCTTCTCTTTCAGAAGATCCATTCTTTAATCCATCGGTTAAGACGACACGACCTGCAGTATTGGACTGTCTCAGTTGAGCTGGAATTTTTCTGATTGCTTTATTCATAGCCCTATTTAATATCGAACATATTTTCAGTTTTTTCTTGGTAAATTCAGTGGTGAATAATACGAACCAAATTGATTTGCAATTTGATGGTTATATATGTGTTATGGTGAAACACATCTATTCCTCAAATAATAGACTCTCCCTCCTATATTAATAAGAGTTAACAGGAAGTTAACTCGAGAAGTTCTTGGGGAGTTCTTAGGAGTTCTTAGAAGTTCTAGAGAGTTCTTTAGAGTTGTGTTGAAGTTCAGTAGAACTATTAGTTCCAGTTTGGACATAGACTAAGACAATTGATATTAGTCGGCAGTTAGTCGAATACTAAGAAGTCAGCTTACAGTGGAAGATTACCAAGTTCCTAACATTTTGGGTGCGTTAAGTCGATTAGCAACCAACATAGTACGATTATAATTTTCAGTGCGAAAACTACTCCACAACAATATGATAACAAACAATAAGTCGTTCCTAAAATGCACATTTCATTGTTATTTAGTGTAAAATTCACAAATGTTTAGCTTTTCTACATCTCCAAGACAGCTGTGAAATCCTTATTTGCATGAAACATTTTGATTATTACTATACAAGAAGCTTTCTTCTTCTATGTGTCGTGTCTCTTCAGGACATTGGCGATCACGGCTCTCCACAATTTTCTGTCCTTTATACATCTCAATACATTTTGTATTTCTGTCATCTCTCCTCAAGCTTGATAGATAGGAAACGCCTCGTTTTCATTTGTTCGTTTTGCCTTCAATTTGTACTGTGTGTATCAAATTTTTCAAATCATATTTCCTCATTATGTCTGTACAGGACATTGGCAGTCATGGTTCTCCACAATTGCCTGTTCTTTTATAGATCTTAATAAATGTCTTTCTGTTATCTCGACTAAACATTTATCCATTTACTCAAGCTTGGTAATTAAGCAATGCATTGTTTCCCTCTGTCCTTGTCTTTCATATGCCTTGTGAATATCAAACATTTCAAGCCCTGTTTCCTTATTATCTGTTGTAGAAATTTCGACATTTTCTGATGGTAATATAAGCGTCCTTTTGTTCCCATTATCTCAAAATCTTCTTCGTTGTTCACATAATCGGTCCATGGTAATCTCAATATCCTTCTGTAGAACCACATTTATTTGGCTTTAAGTCTCATCATCTGTGAGGAGATTGTCTAACATTTAGTAAGTTTGACCGATATTATATAACAGTTCAGTATACATTGAGTAACATATTATTACTAAATAATAAATCATTATTAATTTTTTCAGCACATAACAAAAATGAATATCGTCAAAGTATTTTCTCTTGCTTTTATAACCTTTTGACACCGTTTCAGACAAATTGTGTATTTCATCATTGTTAGGATCAACCCTATAATATTAAAATTTAAAAGTGAACTGAACTACCATCCAATTACATCTAATTTCAATCCACACTGAATCCTACAAAGTCAACATCCATCTGTATGTATTCCTAATAAATTTAGTTCTGTTATGTTACGTGGAGAAGGGCGTTGAAGTGCAGTGGATATCCACTCAGAACGACAAATCGAGCAGCTGAGTTCGAATTCCAGTTGAATTCCTTGCATTCACTTACGCGCAAATACCTCTGGGAAAGGTATTAATTCGTCTCTTCCCTCCAATTATGGGTTAAATAATAGGACATATTGGGTTCTATAGCCTTGAATGGCAACCAATCTACCGCAGAAAGCAATGTCAACCTACTACGGGATAATCTTCTGTCCAGTCAGTTATGTCTATTTCGAGACATGATCGCCGAAAGCGTGTATCACGTATGGCACTTAACTGACTGACTATGTTACGTGAAGTACCGCTATGTTGTTACCATTTTTCTTTACTAATAATGTTAATCACAAACACGTCAAAAGCCACATTATTCGACCACCAGCGGCCATTTTCATTGAATACACAAGCAACACGTTATTTTCTGGAAGGACTTGTCTATAATTCAGATTAGTTCAGATCCCATAACATTTATATGATGATGTCATAACAACCATAAAAGGATGATTTATCAGCTGCGCTGCGACCCTACGATCACATTTGGTCATAGGACTGATGATGATGGTGGTGAAAAACACGGATAATATAAAGTTTATAAAAAATTCAAAGTAAAAATAAATTGTTTTACTTTAAAATATTTTCCGAGTTCAATAGAGAAATAGCTTGAGTATATTTGCATAAATTTACTAAGAGAACTGCTGATGACCTACTGCTTCTCTATTGAGAGCGTGATGGCGTAGTGCATCACTGATTGGTATTCCAGTTGCTCGGCAGCGGACAAGAGAGCTCCCATTTTTAAGGATGTTGACCCAGAAAATAATCTGCTATTCGCCGCCCCATTTGAAAGAAAATTTCTAATTCTCGTTGCCGCAAAAGAGAAAACATGACGAAAAACAGCAGACATCAGGTCCGGTGTTCCTAATGTATATCTAGTGATTCTTGATAAAATCCAAAGAGTCTCGACTTCATTCACTTTCCCACCTCCATAATATAGCTTCCCTTTATCTTTTGCTATAAATATTTTCTTGATTCGGAATGAGAAATCGGAGAGCCGAGTTCGAATTCCAGTTAAATTCGCTGCATTCACTTACGTGCAAATAACTTTATGAAAGATATTAATCCATCTATTTCATCCAGTTATGGGTCAAATAACAGGGCAGATTGAATTTTATACCCTGGCTGGCAACCGGTCTACCATAGAAAGTAATGACAACCTACTGCAGGATAATGTTTTGCGCAGTCAGTGATGTCTCTTTCGAGACATTATCGCCTAAGCGTGTATCACATATGACACTTAACTGACTGGATTGGTAGCAAATTCTCATAAATTTACAGTTCAATTGACTAAATGTAACAGTAAGTTCTATACTAACAGTTCATTCTCTTAAACTTTATGCTTATGGAACTCCATTCCGACTCCATACTTTCGAGCCAACTTTGATCTTCAAAAATGTAAATGCATTGTCAATTGTTATTTTGTATTTTCTTCGTTCCTCTTCTATTGTTCTCCCTCCTTAATAACGTTTCTCTTCTTTTTTTTCTACCTTAATTTTTTCTCTAAATACTTTCGTGGTAATTGTTTGGCTGAACTCTTTGCTATGGTAGTGAGACTTTATTTATTTAAGTGCAGTACTAGATTGGTCGCAAAGTCTCATCAATTCACAGGTGAATTGCTTTGTGGAATAGGAAATTAAGAGTTAAAATCAACTTTCCTACAAGCTTGATCAAGAATTATCAGGAGGTTATTTTCGTTATCATAATCGGAAGGTTTTCATCAGAAGGTTGTTGTGGATTAGTGTGGAATAGTGTGGAAGAGTGAAAGAATAAAATATACATTTTTCATGCTAATATAGAAATTTATTAAAAGCAAGGAATAACAAGAATAGGTAGTAGTAGTTAATGTTCAATGAGAAACAAGTAATGAGTTAAGGGTATCAAGAGTTGAAGAAATAATTTGTTTGAAAGAGTTTATGCGTACGTATGCAAGTATGTATGAGCGTTGTAGGAATGTCTTTGAGTGAATAAGAAGAAGTAAAAGGAATCAGTACACCAGTAATTAAGGTAGTAAAGAAGAAAAATTTAAATTAAATTAAATTAAATCAGAAGACTCAAAATGTTCAATGCGAGGTGTATAAAGGCAACCATATTTTCCCGAGTATTGACGATATAGTCAGATTCAATAGAGTGTCTGACTCGTGAGTGTTAATTTTTGACGTTGTTTCATTGAACATATTACGTACTGCGCTGTATTTTATTTTCATAAACTATGGTGGACATGGTCAACAAAGGTTATGGGCACAGCACTCTTCCATTGCGCTGTATTCTATATTCATAAACTATGGTGGACATGGTCAACATGGTTATGTATCACACCAAGACCGAATTAATAAACAGTAACCATCTCCCTATAGCTACAGCCTAGATGTAACTGTAAGTTTTATAGTAACAGTTCCTTTTCTCACACTTCTCACTTATAGAAATACCTCCCCGCTTCATGCCTTCCAGCTAACTTTGATCTCGAAAAATGTAAATGCATTGTCAATTGTTATTTTATGCCTTCTTGATTCCTCTTCTAATGTTCTCACTCCTTAATAATGTTTCTTTTTTTTCTCTCTTATTCTTTCACATTCAGTAACGCCTTGTGTCTTCGCGGCTTTACTCCCTTGCATGGAGTGATACGATGTTTTTTTTTTTTAATGGCGACGTTTTAGTTTTAGTAGTTCTAGGATAAAACGCTTGATGGACAGCTGGGGCCCCTCCGTTAAATGAACGCTGTCGCACGCTGACAATTTTCAACGTATTTTAAACGTTATTACTTTTCATTCGATAGTGTGTTTTCTGTTTTACTTTAGTTTTGTGCATGTTTATTGGTGCAGCTGTGGATTGCTGTACAATTTCTTTATGCATTGCACATTGACAAGACGAAGAAATAAATAAATGTGTCGATCTGGGTCACTTTTCTAAAAGTAATATTCTCTTTCTATGAAAAATAAATAAGTAAATAATTCCCACTGCGTCTCCGCGTCGTAATGTCGAATCTGATAAAGTACCTTATTTCGTTCGATCAATTTTGTGTCCGCGCGAGACAAGAAGTAATTCTCTTCTGCGTTGCTTTTTATTTTAACTCGTAGCGATTTCTGTGGATTTTTGTCTCATCGATGAATATAATCGCTGATTTCAACAACGCTCAAAGAAACCTGTTCAGAAAATTTGACCATAGGAAATAAATATAGTCTAGAACCTAGTTTCTACTCTCTCCTCAAGAACTGCTCACAAAGGGTAGCATCAAAATTCCGTGCTACATTCAGTTTACTCAATTTATCCAATCCACTGAATTTTTTTTTCACTTATATTACTCCAATCAAGGCGATAAAAGCCATTAAGACGCCAGGGGTTAATGAGAGGGAAGTAAACTGAGAGGACAATAAAAGAACAAGAACTAAAGAGACAGAAGATGATGATAAACATTGCATTTAAATTTATGTAGACCGTAGTTGACAGTAAAGTAAAAAAAAAAAAAATTGGAAGCGAGTTCCATAAACGAGAAGAATCTATTAACATAGAAGTTGCGGTCGTAGCTCACAATTTTGACAGAGATGTTAGGAGACTAAACTGCCAATTTAGTACTAGGTTTAAATTTCTATGATGAAAGCTAACAAAAAAATTACTATGAAAATATGCATAGAATAGGTACAGAAAAGCTACTTCAATGCGGTTGGAAAAAGACAGAAATCAGTAATCCGGGCCAGGATTGCAAATTTAGTAAATTTCATTTTCTATTCCCATTCTGGTGGTTTGTTTCCTGAAATCTTTTGGATTATTCTAATATTTTTCCAAAATAAATCAATTTCTCCTAGTAGTTCAAATAAATAATTAGGTTGTATCTTATCGAATGCTTTTGCATAATCTATGTAACGTATGTATAGGCTTTTCTGCATTTGTGCTATTTGCCCTGATAGCATTCTGCTGAGAAAAATAGTATTTCTTGTTCTAGTGTTATGAACCGAGCCATATTGTTCATTTCGAATATAATCTATGAAACATATGTATAGGCTTTTCTGCATTTGTGCTATTTGCCCTGAGAGCATTTTGCTGATAAAAATAGTATTTCTTGTTCGAATTTGTTCTATTTGTTTTTTAACGTAGCTATATTTTTCATTTCCAATGTAATTCTCTATTTATCAAAATCCGAATGATAAACTTTTTATGTGACTCATAGAACTTATTATCAGATAGGGTTCGCATTTATTTTGCGCTTGTTTTCTTAGGCACTTTATGAATATAGATTTACTATGATCTTCCGGTATTTTCCCTCTGTCGTATATTTCCTTTATTATTTCGATAATCTAGTTGATCCTCTAAAGCTGACAGCATTTTTGTTACAATCCCATTTGATCATGTTGCTTAGTTTCTGCTTGTCTTGTCTAGTGACGATCTTGCTTCAGATGTTTTTTTTTATTATTACCGATTCTTCTATATTTTTATGTGTTGTAGATTTTGCTCTGTCGTCAGCTAAGATTTCTCTGATGTATTTGCTCCATCTTTGAAGTATTTTTTTTCTATGATGAACATTCCCATTTTAGATTTTATGCACCCTATCGCGAAGCACGTTATTTGCGTCGTTATTTCTTTCATCCTTTTATGTATCCGGTTGCATCTGTTCTGTTATCCTATTTTTATTGCTAGTTTTATAATAACGCTTTTTTTAACGTTTATTTTTTGTAATGCTAAATACCCAGCATGGATTTTAAATAAAGCTAGCTTCTGATGCGATTTGAACCCCGTTATCCTAGTCTGCTCTAGGCCGCTGAGTTTTAGATAAGCAACCGAAAGAAACAAAGAAGAGAGTGCTAGATTGCTATGTGATGTCAGTTCTTCAATACGGCAGTAATATCAAAGACGAGGAAAAAACTTGAAGCAGCGGAAATGTGGTTTTACAGAAGGATGCTGCGGATATCATGGACCGAACATGTGAGCAATGATGAGGTTTTGGAAAAAATGGCATTGAAAAGAAAACTAATAATGAGCGTCAGGAAGAGACAACTAAAGTTCCTGGGACATGCAATGAGGAAGGAGGGCTAGGAGAACCTGATACTGACAAGCTAGATAGAAGGAAAAAGAGACAGAGGAAGGCAGCGGATAATATATTTGAAGATCTTGATCAGGTGGATGACGGAACGTGGGTTGCGAGGAGTAACAGGAGAAAACATATTAAGAGCCACCAGGGATGGGAAGACGTGGAAAGCCGTGATCGCCTACGTCCTGAAAGGATAGGGCACATAGAAGAAGAACCGAACAAAATGTATGCAAGTTCAAATTGCGTCGGAAGGTCATTCTTTATTTCTACGCCATGCTGCTTACTTAGCGGTGGTAGAATGTAAAAACGACCTGGGCACTATGACATAAGCCAAAAAAAAAAAAAAAAATTAAAAAATAAAAGTAAGAAAAAATAACTAGTTAAAAAATAATACGTATTATATAACAACTACGAAGAATTAAATTTTCCTGTTTAAATTCTCCCTGTCCCCCACCAAAAAAAAAAAAAAAAAAAAATTAATGGGGGCGGGATCCAAGACTATGCAACATTTTAAACTTTCTTCATAAATAATTTCCAATCCGAATCAGTAAGGTTCGCTTTCGGTTAGATAAACAACCAAAGGTAAGGGATGCGAGTTCAAATCGCGTCGAGAGATCATTCTTTATTTATGCGCCATGCAGCTTACTTAGCGGTCGTAGAATGTAAAAGCGACCTGGACACTGTAACAACAAAAATAAGGAACGAAAACATAGTAAACAAAAAATAAATAAATAATGCGTACCATGTAAGAAATATAGACAGTTTTCCAATTTAAATTCCTTGTAAAAAATTGTTTTAATGAATGAAAAAATCCTAGATTATACAATTTAAATTAAAGGTTTTCCCCATGAAATATTTATGAGAAACTGAGTTTTGTGAGCATGTAAATCGTCTTTTCATCCGGACAACATTGTGTTGAGCGATAGTTATTCATAATAATAGAACAATACTCTTAATATTATTTTGTTAATTAAATGAGACTGGAAGGTAAAGGTATAATTGATATAAGCAGAAACAAACGAACTGGAGCAATCATCATTTGAATATAAAATATTGGGTGCTTACGTATTATCGGGAGGACCTTTAAAAAAACGACTCAAAAATTAAAGTAAATTATTTATTGAAACGGTTAAAACAATAAAATGGAATTACATTTGTAATTCCGGAGGCCAGAACGTCGCAATTGCTTCCAAAAGTGACTCAAAGACATCAGTACAGGCAACATGCTTCCGCCACATGAATTCGGCCAAATACGACTCCAAATGGTGACGTGCAGTGCCACAGTGCTTCTTGTTTCGCCACTTTGTCGATCCCCATAGGCGTTCCACTGTCTGCGTATGAGCCCCGGTGTTCGAATCCACAAAGTTGTACTTGTGGTTGACGTTGAGGTGATGAAAGCCTGATTTTTCCAGTTCCTTGGTGTTATAAGCGGGGAAAAAAAAGAAAAAGTAAAAATCAAAGGTCCTCCCGATAATACGTAAGGACCAAATATTGATCTGAATATTTATCATCGTCGCCATCATCATCAAACCGACAATGATCAGACATCCGTGACCAGACTCCTCGGTACACTGCAGTCTTCAATTACAGTTTTTCAGTTGCTTTATCATTAAGTTGGTTATATTCAATTAAATGCTCATTGAAGGTACATGCTGGTCTTCCACAAAAATTGTTTTCCTTGTGTAGGTTCCCAGAGTAAGTCTTTGTGAATTATTTTATTTTTGCTTATCCATTAATGGCCAGTGAATCTTCCCTCAGTAATTGTACTTGTCAGCTTTAAGAAGTTGGTAATCTTCAATCAAATGCTCAATGAAGGTACAAGATTGTTTCCCTTGTATAGATTCCCAGACTGAGTCTTTGTGAATGATTTCATTTTTTGCTTCTCCACTAATGCCCAGTGATTCTTCCCTCAAAAATTGTAGTCGTCATCTTTGGCAAGTCACCATAGTGCATTTGGTTAGTCAGAAAATTGATGCCAACTGATATTCTTCAGCACTCTTATCATCTGACCTGAATATTATAGCATTATTTGTATCTAAACTTATTTATAAATGGAACTTTGTGTGTGTGTGTGTGTGTGTGTGTGTGTGTGTGTGTGTGTGTGTGTGTGTGTGTGTGTGCCTGCGTGTGTGTGTGTGTCCGTTACCTATAGACTCCGAAATGGCTGAACCGATTTTCTTGAAAATTTACACAGTTGTACTATAAGCGTCTGCGAGTGTTCTTAGCTAGGTTTTGTGTCGAGGTACCCCCAATAAATATCGAAAATCGATAATCGAAAAAATCGAGTTATAGAAGGAGTGGTCCGATTTTAATCAAATTTGATACACTCATAGACAAAGACATAAGACATAAGACATAAGAAACGATATTCAGAAGTTTCAAGGTTGCAGTTCTTACAATAGTGCAGAAAATCGATAATATATATATATATATATATATATATATATATATATATATATATAAAAGGCAAGATGTTTGTGTGTGTGTGTCTGTTTATCTGTCTGTATGTCCTTTATACAAATCCACAATTTTTATCCGATTCTCACCAAACTTCACACAAATATTCTTTAGGCTGAGTCTGAGCTCCAGGACCATCGATTAGTTTTAAAGCTTTCATTACACCCGAGCAACTCCGGGCTATACTGCTAGTATATATATATATATATATATATATATATATATATATATATATATGAGTGCGATTGGTAAATTGTCGTTATTATTTTATTATTTCAAATATTCTTTAGGCTGAGTCTGAGCTCCAGGACCATCGATTAGTTTTAAAGCTTTCATTACACCCGAGCAACGCCGGGCTATACTGCTAGTGAATTAATAAATGAGAGAGAAGATATAATAAAAGTATAAAGTAGGTAATCAGGAATGGGCGGCGTATGGTACAAGAATATTCTAGATCAGCATTTCCCAGCCTTTTTACCCTTATGCTACCCTTGAATTAGTTTTCATGTCTCGGGGAACCCACGCATAGAAATTATCATATACCTTTATTAATATCTTTCTCATTTATATTCACGTGGTAAACAATATATTGCACTCGTCTTGTCCTCGAGTGTGTCACTCAATGATACTCCACAACATGTCACTCAATACCTCCACAACATAAGTCACTGGCCAGGACAGAAGAGTTCCTCTGATGAAATTTCTCACATATTGGCTCCAAGTTGCCATACCCAGAGAAACTGTTTCAGCTGTCGGGCTAAACTAGATGACTCACCACTGGGCGAAGGACCTCCACAACATAGGTCACCGGCCAGGACAGATGAGTTCATTTAAAGAACTACAACGGCTACGTGTTCGCAACCAAGGGGAGTCAACTAGTTGGAGGACATCAGCTGTGGTCTAACCTCCGCCACGTTAAAACGCCCAAGACACAGTAACCCAAGCTCTGGCACACGGCCGCAACAGATGAAGGATAGTTCGGCGCCTAAAATAATCCGTAAGTTACGGGCGAAAGAATAATAATATGAAGGTACAGTGTCATCCTCGTATCTTTTAGTATTGACATTATGTCTACCAGTAATAAAACCTCTTAGATTTTCTCGTTCTCTCATTGTCTCGCTGCAGAGGTCAAAATAATCCGCTGATAAAAGGTATCTTTGCCTTACTCTCCTTTTTATTTTTATGCAATTATAAAGCATAGGTATGCACTGATGTGGTGCAATGGATATCGACTCGGAACGAGAAATCAGAGAGTCGAGTTCGAATTCCAGTTGAATTCGTTGCATTACTTACGCACAGATACCCTTGGGAAATGGATTAAATGGCAGGGCAGATTGGGTTCTACGTCCTTGGTCGGCAAACAGTCTACCTCAGAAAGTAATGACAACCTACTGCGGGAAATTTTTCTGCCCGGTCAGTCATGTCTCTTTCGAGACATAATCGCACAAGCATGTATCACGTATTGCACTTAACTGACTGGCTGTATTACTCGCACTGATAACATTCTGATTATAAAGATAGCATTTTTGTTCCTATGTCTTTAACAGAGCTTCACTGTTCTAGCCTTATTTCTTGTCTACAATTCTCGAATTCATTAGAATCCCACTGGTAAGTTTACTTTGTGTTTTATTATGCTCTTTGTCTGATTAAGTTTACATATCTTTACATCTTGTTTCTTTAGCATTGCTACGAAAGAAGATTTACATAGGTCATCTATTAGTTTACCACTCTGGTATATATCATTTATTATTTCAGGAACTTTATCGATCACGGGATGTGCGTTGTGGTGCAGTGGATACGACAAATCGGGGAGCCGAGTTCGAATTCCAGTTGAATTCCTTGCATTCACTTACGCACAAATACCATTGAGAAAGGTATTAATCCGTCTCTTCCTTCTAGTTATGGGCTAAATAATAGGACAGATTGGGTTCTATAGCCTTGGTCGGTAACCAGTCTACCGCAGAAAGCAATGGCAACCTCCTGCGGGATAATCTTCTGCCCAGTCAGTCATGTCTCTAAAGAGACATGATCGCCCAAAGCGTGTTTCATGTATGGCACTTAACTGACTATCATTACAATCCCATCTGGTCCTGCTACTTTGATTCTATTTATCTTATCCAGACATGTTTTAGAAGATTTCTCTCTTCTGTTGTAATGGAAAGGCTCTTCGACGTATTCGTTCTATCTTTTTAGTATTTTCATTTTTCTATTTCTGTTGTTACCTTTTTAGATTTTATGCGTCCTGTCGAAGAACTTGCTTTTAATTCTAATATTTTTTATTATTTTATTCCTGCCTATCATTTCTACGTTCTTTTTTTTTTTAATCAGTTCATCCCAAACAATGTCACTAAGATGGAAGCTGCTACTGGGAGTGAAAAACAAAAACTGAAAAGAATTTTAAAGAGAACCGGAAACCCAATCTTAAACAGAAAACAAATGATAAACGTCTACTCCTGTTCAAAATTCCTGGGAGGAATGTGAACCGGACAATAGGTGAACCTATGTACTCATGTTTGGGCACCTCAACGTGGTGTAATCGTTAGTGATGTAATCAATAGGTAATGAATATGAAGACACCTTGGTTCCCTCTCACTAGAATGTGATTGGCTGGTGTCAGTCATAAATATAGACTAAGGCAAGGACGTCCAGAAATCCAGAAGTTTATTGGTCTTCCACCAGAGATCTACCACTAGATGTCGACAGGTCTTCGACTCGAGATCTACCGCTAGAGGTTTACGTCTATTGACTACGCCTACGTCTAAGGATACTGCATACGACGAGTACCGTCATTACGGCTACTTACTATATTGGTCTACCCAGTTACATTTGCTTAAACCACTTAACTACCTCGAATTATATATATATATATCCCTTTCCGGGATGTAATGAATAGGTAATGAATATGAAGACACCTTGGTTCCCTCTCACTAGAATGTGATTGGCTGGTGTCAGTCATAAATATAGACTAAGGCAAGGACGTCCAGAAATCCAGAAGTTTATTGGTCTTCCACCAGAGATCTACCACTAGATGTCGACAGGTCTTCGACTCGAGATCTACCGCTAGAGGTTTACGTCTATTGACTACGCCTACGTCTAAGGATACTGCATACGACGAGTACCGTCATTACGGCTACTTACTATATTGTTCTACCCAGTTACATTAAACTAAACTACTTAACTATCTCGGGTGATATATATATCCCTTTCCGGGACATATCAGTCAGCAAGCCTGTCTCGCTAGAACCTATCACTAGTGAGTTTGATACTTTCGGCCTTGTGCCACATCTAATCTGCGCTTAGAAAATCGTTATCTATTCATGTTCTGCAGTGATTCTATATCTGTACACTTCTCGTCATTCATATTTTGCTTGACTGCATTTATTTCTTAACATTCTAAATTCTATGCCATTCTATATTCTGCTGTTCCTTTGTTAATAGCTCGAGAATTTTCATTTGTCGTTCACTGATTTATTTATTTGTTGTCTCTGCTTCCCTTGATATAACCTCTTTTACAGATTTTACTAGTTTTTTTTCTCCCTCGAGGTGTTCTACTTTGAGTTACTGACATCTAAGGTTTTATATTTGTTTTTAACTACATCTGTATGCATTTGTTTGCAAACTGAGTCGTTCTGGAGTTTGTTGCATGACAGTTTAGGCGTTGCCTCGGATTTCTTTAATTTTCGTAATTTTATTCTTGGTTTGCGTATGACTAGAAGGTGATTGCTTCCACCGTCGGCGCTTGGGCACGTTCTAAAGTGTAGAACTACATTTCTAGATATTTTAGCGATCGTTAGTCTATTCATTTCTTTATAACTTCTAGGCTTTTCTGTATTCACAAGCGACTTTAGTGCTCTTCAAACCAGTTGCTGGTTATTGTATGGTCGCTTGCTGTGCACTAATAAATTCGATTTTTCCTCGCGTTCGTTACGTTTACTAGACTAATTCACTAACGTCTGTCTTAATTCTTTCCTACTTCTACATTTAGGTCTCCGATTTTAAAAAAGGATTTCATGGTAACTTCTTGAAATTGTATTCAGGTTCAAACAGTGTTTCAGGACTCCTTATATACTCTCGTTGGTTCTTCTTCTATCTGCCGTGTCCCTTCAAGAGGTAGGCGATCATGGCACTCCACATCTTCCTATCCCTTGTAAATCTTAACAACCCTTCCCCTGTTATCCCGCTCAAACCCCGCTCCGTAATCCATCTACTCAAGTTCAAGTATGTCACTCGTTGCTTTCCCTTATCTCTCCTTCCCGTGAGCATCAGATTCTCTAAGCCCACCTTCCTTATTACAGGTCCCACAAACTATCTTTTTCTGAGCTGAGTAACAATTTTCTTTTTGCATCCTCTCCAAAATCTCATCGTTGCTCACATGTTTTGTCGATTGAATATAAAATCTCATCGTTCAAGCTGAAATATCCACCATATTTTCTGTTATTAGAGATGCTAAGTATCACCTCTGCAATCAAGTGGACTATTACAAATTCTTCTGTGAGGAATGGACAAAATGTATATAATTTTTGCTCTGTAGATACATCCCTTAAATTCGGAAGTGAGTTCCACAAGCGGGAAGTGCGAGAAAAGAAGCTGTAGAGTACAAGTTGTGGTTATACTTGATTCTTTTCACAGTAAAAGGGTTGGACTTTGTTGCCAGTCTAGTAGCTCGAGTGAAAGTATTTGTAGAAGAGACAAAAGGAAGTCACATCTCGTCGGTGTGAGAGAGACTGGAGTTGGGCCGCCAGGTCAGGATCGACTACATTGCAGATTCTTCTTTGGATCTTGTCGAGAACCCCAACATGAACAGCAAGGGCGTCCGACCAGATATGACAGCAGTATTCAATGCACGGCCGGATGGTATATTTGTTAATGTGCGTAAGGGATTCAGTAAAGAAGAACTTCATAGCACGACACAGGGACCCGAACTTCTTAGCAGTAGATTTATATGTATGAGAGCGTATTCTCCGCCCGTCACACGATGTCTACGTGTGACATTGTATGCATATGTAAGTTATATACATACTAGCAGTATAGCCTGGCGTTGCTCGGGTGTAATGAAAGCTTTTAAACTAATCCATGGTCCTGGAGCTCAGACTCTTTGGACGTTGGTACGAAAGACTAAAAAGCAATAGTTGTTTCCAGTTAAAGCAAAACCATAGACTGAAAGAAAAATGAATGGATGTAAGTGAAATTTTGATTTCCTGGTATCGATATCAAATCAGTTTTTTCGTCGTAAACTGACTTTTGAAGGCTAAATAAGTCCTCTTAGTAAATGGTATCATGGCTGAGACTAAGAAATACAATTATACCTCCTTAGAGGCAAACCCGAAGCAAAAACTAAAATAAAAGGGTTGAAAAAATACAGACATACAGGCAGATAAACAGACACAAACACAAACATCTTACCTTTTTTATATATATATATATATATATATATATATATATATATAATAGATTTTCTGCACTATTGTAAGAACTGCGACCTTGAAACTTCTGAATATCGTTTCTTATGTCTTTGTCTATGAGTGTATGAAATTTGATTAAAATCGGACCACTCCTACTATAACCCGATTTTTTCGATTATCGATTTTCGATATTTATCGGGGGTACCTCGACACAAAACTTAGCTAAGAACACTCGCAGACGCTTATAGTACAACTGTGTAAATTATCTAGAAAATCGGTTCAGTCGTTTCGGAGTCTATAGGTAACGGACACACACACACACACACACACACACACACACACACACACACACACACAAAGTTCTATTTATAAATAAGTTTAGATTAATTAAATCCTAAACAAGTCAAACAATTATTAGATTTTGCTGAACTTTTTGGAAAATATTCGGTAGAATTATTTTTTTTAGCATTTTCATAAAATTTCTAGAAATATTAAGTCTTTTATTGAAATATATTGTACATACACACACGAAACGGGTACATACACATACGAAACGGGTACATACACATACGAAGCGAAATTCATATCTGTGTCGTGAGAGTCAGCTTACCTTTCTGTCTGACAACAGGAAAAGAGTATAAACCGAATATTTGCAGTCGCTTAATGTAATTTTTATGGGAAAAATATATTCAGTTTCAATGCAAAAGGTTGTAGTTAAACTGAATATACTTTCTCATGTACGTTGTGGTGCAGTGGATATCGGTTCGGAACGAGAAAGCGCGGAACCGTGTTCGAATTCAAGTTGAATTCATTGCATTCACTTACACGCAAATACCCTTGGGAAAGGTATTAATCCGTCTATTCCTTCCAGTTCTGGGTTAAATAATAGGACAGATTGGGTTCTATAGCCTTGGTCGGCAACCAGTCTACCGCAGAAAGCAATGGCAACCTACTGCGGGATAATCTTCTGCCCAGTCAGTCATGTCTCTTTCGAGACATGATCGCCCAAGCATGTATCACGTATGGCACTTAACTGACTGATACTTTCTCAGAAATATGGTATGTTGAATTAGGTTTTTTTTTTTTAATCATATCACCCCGAGCAAGGCGGTAACGCCACTGATGTTCAGGGGGCTACGTAATAGTGAAAAGATTGGAAAAGAGAAAGCCAGAAACCACATCCTAAACAGGGAACAAGGGATGAGCTTCTTAACCTGTTCAATAGACGTAGGTGGAGTGTGAACCAGGCGATGGATAGATCTATCTACTCCAATTGAAAAAACAAAAAAACAAAAAAAAAAAAACACAGATTCGTGATACCTAAGGTGTAAAATAAATAAACAAAATACTTTGCTGCATTTCAAAACTAATTTAAATTGACTGGAAGGAATTTTCGTTTGGAAATCAATAAAAACTCTGATTTTACCGCCATTTTTAGCCTTAAGTCATCGCAATGTAATTCTTTTTATTAAGATTCTTTTTCAAAGATAAAATATAATTTTGTAAAACTTTATTTGAGGACTACTAGCTGATTTAAAGTTTAATTATTCTGATTTTAATATGACTTACTTTAAGTTTAAAATATCGCAGAAGTGCATTTTGTACATTATGGTAGCTGTATATTTTAGGCGTTGACAACTTGAACTACAAATGGAAGTTTATCTAATTTTTTTCTACGGTGGATATATCTGTAAAATTTGCTTGAGGAATATAACGTGAGCACCTTTTTATATAATTTTCATATACAAAAAAAATCCAAAATTCTTTTTAAAATATTGGTGGTAGATGAATTATTCTACGTTTTTCCATTTATAATTAGTAAATATAGTCATTACTGAATAATCACCTAATCGGTACAAATTAATATAGAGTTTTAAAAGATGTTGAATAATGAATTTTCTTTTAAACTTTATAAATTATTTTAATTAAAATTAAAAAATGTAAACAATTCTTGCAAAAATTCATTATTCAAAAGACAATAGTGTCCATATACATATATGTCTTAGTTTTATTACATTTTCTATTTTATGATTTTCGGTGACTGGTGGTCAAGCTTTACTAAAAATAAAAACTGATGATTTAAATTCTCCAAGGTGTTCTGTTTTAGCTAATATAAACATTCAATCAGTGAAGTGGTGTGGTGAGTTAGTACTTGCTTTTATTTTATTTTATTTTTTATTTTGTCCGGTGTCAGAAGATGGTAATATTGACGCGCCATACATCGCTTTGGGCGATCATGTCTCGAAAGAGACAAGACTGACTGGGAAGAAGATTATCCCGCAGTAGGTTGCCATTGCTTTCTGCGGTAGATTGATTGCCAACCAAAGGTATAGAATCAAACCTGTCTTATTATTTAACCCATAACTGGAGGGAAGAGTCGGATTAATCTCTTTTTCAAGAGTATTTATGCGTAAGTGAATACAATTCAACTGAAATTCGAACTCGGCAACCCGATTTGTCGCTCCGAGTCGATATCCACTGCACCACATCGCATATCCTGAACCCCAATAAATAACATAAAATGTGGTTAGAAGATTGAGGGTCAATTTTTATTGACGCACGTGGGTATGCTAACTCGGAGGTAAAAGAGTGGTCCACCTCAAGTCAGCATGATGTTGAGAGAGGCTGACTGACTCCCTTTCACAGGAGCGCTATAAAAAAAAAAGGGGTCCGAATCCAATAATTCAAAAGTATCGAAAGAAAGACGATATCTTTTCCGGAAGTGGGGTCACAAATTTTTGACGTGACCGGAAACCTTTTCTTTGATTTCTGTTTGCATTATGGGAAAATTAAATTTTTTATTTTTTATTACTAGTTTATGATTTATTTAATTTGTTATTTAATTTTCATTCTCCCACATACGATATACACGCTTTGGGCGACCATGTCTCGAAAGAAACATGACTGATTGGGCGGAAAATTTTTCCTGCAGTAGATTGCCATTACCTTTCTGAGGTAGACTGGTTGCCAACCAAGGCTATGGAACCCAATCTGTCCTGCTACAGATTAATACCTTTCCCAAGGGTATTTGTGCGTAAGTAAATTCAATGAATTCTACTAGAATTCGAACTCGGTTCTCCGATTTATCATTCTGAGCCGATATCCACTGCACTACAATGTAGACCCAATAATATAGACATTAAGAGACTCAAAATTTAATTTCTCGCAATTTCGTAAAATTAAATAATTTCGTAAAAATAAATTAATAGAAGGGTAACAGAGGTGAAAACTGTTTTTATTAAGATTTTCTAAAGAAAAAAACTTTCTAAAATAATTTAATTCAATTGAAAATAACATCTGAAAGTTTTATTGAAATCCGACTATTATTTGAATTTTGCAATAATTTCCAAATCAAAGTGTTTTTCACCGGAAAAATGACGCTAGAATTCCCTATACTAATCTTTTGTTCACCCGCTGACGTAAGAAAAGCAAGATTTATAACCAAAATTTCGAACGCTCTGAAAAGGAATAAAAGAAAAATAATCTAAACTTATTATGAATGGAAGTTTGTCTGTGTGTGTGTGTGTGTGTGTGTGTGTGTGTGTGTGTGTGTGTGCGTGCGTGTGTGTGTGTGTGTGTGTGTGTGTGTGTGTCCGTTACATATAGTCTCCGAAACGGCTGAACCGTTTTTCTTGAAAATTTACAGTTCTACTATAAGCGTCTGCAAGTTTTCTTAGCTAGGTTTTGTGTCGAGGTACTCCCGATAAATATCGATAATCGAAAAAACCAGATTATAGAAGGAGTGGTCCGATTTTAATTAAATTTGATACACTCATAGACAAAGACATAAGAAACGATATTCAGAAGTTTCAAGGTTGCAGTTCTTATAATAGTGCAGAAAATCGATAATATATATATATAAAAGCAAGATGTTTGTGTGTGTGTCTGTTTATCTGCCTATATGTCTGTATTTTTTCAGCCCTTTTATTTTAGTTTTTGCTTCGGGTTTGGTTCTAAGTAGGTATAATTGTATTTCTTAGTCTCAGCCATGATACCATTTACTCAGAGAACTTATTTAGCCTTCAAAATTCAGTTTACGACGAAAAAAACTGATTTGATATCGATACCAGGAAATCAAAATTTCACTTACATCCATTCATTTTTCTTTCAGTCTATGGTTTCGCTTTAACTGCAAACAATTATTGCTTTTTAGTCTTTCGTGCCAACGTCCAAAGAGTCTGAGCTCCAGGACCATGGATTAGTTTAAAAGCTTTCATTACAACCGTGCAACGCCGGGCTATACTGCTAGTAATAGCATAAAGATTTTGGAGATAAAACTTTTTTATTATCGTGGTAGGGGCCTAAGACAAGGATGTGTCTTTTCACCAAATCTATTCAACTTGTACAGCGAGACTATTATGGGGACTTTAGAAGTTATGCCAGGATTCGTCATTGGTGGTCACAATCTGAACAACAAAAGATACGCAGATGATACAGTACTGATAGCAGACACGGAAAGAAAACTACAAGACCTCCTAAAAAAGGTAGGTAAAGAAAGTCAAAAGAAAGGACTACAAATAAATTACAAGAAAACCGAGTCATCAGCAAACAGCGGAGCCCAAAATGCGAATTACAGATTAGGGATACTAAAATCAAGCAAGTACTTGGGAAGTGTTCTAACGAAAGACGGAGAGTGCGACAATAACATCCAAAGACGAATTGGAATAGGTAAGGACGCATTCCAGAAGCTGAGCAGAGTATTAAGAGACAGGAAAATTTCGCTAGAAACAAAGAAGAGAGTACTGGATTGTTGTGTGATGTCTGTCCTTCAATATGGCAGTGAATGCTCGACAATATCATCAAAGATAAATTAAAAACTTGAAGCAACTGAAATGTGGTTCTACAGAAGGATGCTGCGAATATCATGGATCGAGCATGTGAACAATGATGAGGTTTTAGAAAGGATGGAAACAAAAAGGAAATGAATACTGAGCATCAGGAAGAGACAGCTGAAGTTCTTGAGACATATAATGAGGAAGGAAGGCTTAGAGAATCTGATACTCACAGTTAAGGTAGGGGAAAAAGAGTCAGGGAAAAGCAGCGGATAACATATTTAAAGGGCCTGAGCAGGTGGATGGCAGAGCGGGGTTTGGGTGGGTTAACAGGAGAAAGTGTGCTTAGAGCCACAAGGAATAGAGACGTGGAAAGCCATGATCGCCTACGTCCTGAAGGGACATGGCTCATAGAAGAAGAAGAAGATTCAAATTTTTTCGCGAATCAGCGGAGGTACCTATTTTAAATCAACAAACAATTTAGAGTTAAATTTTAATCATCTTGACGTCAGCGAAGTGAAGGGTATCGATCTAGTATATAAATGAATAAACACTTTTCTGAGGTAAAAGATCATCGGACCAGTCTTGTGAGTTAATTTTTTTTATCATGTCATTTGATCAATTCATTACCATCACCATTTTCTGTCTGAATGCTGTTCTAGATCTTTTGAGCAACGGCTCAAAGCAACGTCAAACTTCTTTTTTTTTTTGTTGTTGTTGTTGTTTTGTTCTGAACGCTACATGATATAAACGATAATCAATTAGCAAGTATGCACTGATACAACACTGTTGATATTGTTCATTGTAAACACATAGTTTAAGCGTCCTTTGTGCTGGAAAGAAAGAAAGAAATTCGCCCAGAGAGAAGTTTCATTAAAATATAACAATATCCTCAATTTAGGTTTGGTGCTGCAATGAATTTAAACAAAAGACCAAAAAATTATACCAATAAACTTGGATTTCTGAAAAATCCATTAATTGATTGTTACCTGTGCTAATAAATTTCGTCTTTTGTCTATTGAATGAAAACGTGAAACTAAAGTTACAGTTTCCTTCTACGTTATTTTTTCATTATCAACCACCATTGGTTGATCCTCACTAAGTGCCTTCAAATTGTTCAATTCTGCTAGATTAATGTAAGTTTGATAAATTTTGGTTACACCAGCGGAGCAATAGTTATTAACACAATTACTACTACATAAAGTTCGATACCCCATATTTCTGGCTTTTTCAGATTGGTGTAACACGATCTTCTTAATGTCAATTTTGCTTCTATTTGGAATTGTGCAGTATTAAGAAACGCTTAATGAATATTAATGTAGGTAGGCTATCCCCTTTGTAAGTTTGGCGCAACACAATCTTCGAATCTGAAATGTTTGTAGCCAAAGCATTTTGATGATAATTAATAGTATATTTCTATGGACATCTTGCTGGTTTATACAATTAAAAATTTTTCTACCGTAGATTTTTGTACCAGACCTTGGCCAGCCTTGCCTTTATATATGTACAACAATTACATTAGCCATTAAACAATAGAACATTAGGAATGTTTTTTATGTGTCGTGTCCCTTTAGGACGTAGGCGATCATGGCCTTCCACATCTCCCTATCCCTTGTAGCTCTTAACATCCTTTCTCTTGTTCTTCTTCTTCTATGTGCCATGTCCCTTCAGGACGTAGGCGATCATGACCTTCCACATCTCCCTATCCCTTGTAGCTCCTAACATCCTTTCTCTTGTTGTTCTTCTTCTATGTGCCATGTCCCTTCAGGACGTAGGCGATCATGGCCTTCCACATCTCCCTATCTCTTGTAGCTCCTAACACCCTTTCTCGTGTTCCTCCTCCCAAACCATGCTTTACTATCCATTTGTTCAAGCCCATCAAGAATGTCATGCGTTGCTTTATCTACTCTGCCTCACTTTTCCTCCATCTGTCCTGTGAGTGTCAGGTTCTCCAAGCCTTCCTTCTTCATTACATGACCCCGAAACGTCAACCGTCTTTTCCTGATATTAAGTATAAGGTTCCATTTCGTTTCTATCCTCTTCAAAACCTCATCATTGCTCACATGTTCGGTCCATGTTATCCTCAGCATCCTTCTGTAGAATCACATTTCGGTTGCTTCAAGTCTTTCCGTCATCATTGAGGAGATTGTCCAACATTCACTGCTATATTGAAGGACAGACATCACACAAAAATCCAGTACTCTCTTTGTTTCCAACAAATTTTCCTGTCTCTTAATACTCTACTCAGCTTCTGGAATGCAACCTTGTGCTTTTGGATCTCAGGAATATAAATGTATAGAAACTGCTGTGACCACAAAGTGAGGGGTCAGTTTATATATTGATTGTAATATGGAATTGATCCCCTATTTTATATCCAGTATGCTGCTGTAGAACCACATTTCGGTTGTTTCAAGTCTGTCCTTCATCTTTGAAGAGATTGTCCAACATTCACTGCCATATTGAAGGACAGACATCACATAACAATCCAGTACTCTCTTCGAAATTTTCCTGTCTCTTAATGCTCTACTCAGCTTTTGGAATGCATCCTTAACCATGCCAAAACGCCCTTGTATCTCAGTGTCACACTTTCCGTCCTCTGTTAAGAGACACGAATTGTACCATATCCATTCAGAACGTTGGCTTACCATTCGTAAGTGGAACACTGCCATTGAAAGAAGTGGTGACCACATTTAGAAATAAGGACGTGAATTTGTGATGTCTTGATGTACGATATATTTGATTGTTTCTTATTTCTTATATAATAAAAAATTGCATTACGTTTCAATACCCTTGTACATATATATTTTGATATTAATTCAAGGAGAGACAACGCGTCCATCAAAGTTTTAAGAAATGAATTTTGAACACCACAAATTATGCCAATGTGGGTTTAAAAAGTCGAATGCACGTGAAACATGATTAACCAATGAAAATTAAACAACGCAAAAGTAAAAATACCAGAAATTCTTTCTTTTTCTCCATGTTTAATTATCTGACGAAGCTTTAATAAAAGTGAAACATGTTAGGTTGATAAGCGTTTCCTATTCGTTCTTATTTTAAAACTGTCGCTTTCCGACTCATATTTGATCAGTATTTGACCCCAAACTTGATCCAAGATATGTTTCTGCTTTAAATAACCCACAAAGAGTTGATAAACATTAAAAAACAAATCAATCTATCTATCTATCTATCTATCTATCTATCTATCTATCTAGGACGTGCGGGTTGTGTAATGGATATTGGCTCCGTGTGGAAAATCGGAGAGCTGTTTATACATTCCGGTCGGGTTCATTACGTTCACATGTGAAAATACGCTTGGAAAAGGCATGAATCCATCTTCTTGTCCAACTATGGGTTAAATAGTAGTACTACTATCTGAAAAAATACAATGCCATTCTAAAAAACCTGTTAATGTAATATTCACTTGCCCTTCCTCCAAAATAATTTTTTCTTACAATCTAAAATATGTTTCGGCTTTAAATGACACTGAAAGGGTTGAGAAGCCGTAAAAAACAAATCAATCAACATTTCAGTAACTGTGGCCAAACTTTAAACTACAATTTATTTTTAAAGCAAATTTTTGCATGAAAATGTGCACGTAATTTAGAATACTGACAAATCTGTTTTTCTTTACTTGATAAAAACGAATAAAACATAAAATATCTACCCTCAACGACACCGTCAAATTTATAAAACTTCAGAGAAACTCTTCCTCTCATTACAAAAAAAAAAACAAACCCCCCAAAAAACAAAAAAGCATGCAAATAAACGTATATCTTTGAATAACAAAAATATAGGATCGCTTCATCTAAACTTATTTACAACTGGAACTTTGTGTGTATGCGTGTGTGTATGTGTGTGTTTCCGTTACATATAGATTCCGAAACGGCTGAACCGATTTTCTTGAAAATTTACACAGTTGTACTATAAGCGTCTGCGAGTGTTCTTAGCTAAGTTTTGTGTCGAGGTACCCCCGATAAATATCGAAAATCTATAATAAAAAAATCGGGTTATAGGAGTGAACCGATTTTAATCAAATTTCATACACTCATACACAAAGACATAATAAACGATATTCAGAAGTTTCAAGGTTGCAGTTCTTACAATAGTGCAGAAAATCGATAATATATATATATATATAAAAGCAAGATGTTTGTGTGTGTGTCTGTTTATCTGCCTGTATGTCTGTATTTTTTCAGCCCTTTTATTTAGTTTTTGCTTCGGGCTTGGCTCAAAGTAGGTATAATTGTATTTCTTAGTCTCAGCCATGATGCCATTTACTCAGAGAACTTATTTAGCCTTCACAGTTTACGACGAAAAAACTGGAAACAACTATGTTTTTTAGTCTTTCGTGCCAACGTCCAAAGAGTCTGAGCTCCAGGACCGTGGATTAGTTTTAAAGCTTTCATTACACCCGAGCAACGCCGGGCTATACTGCTAGTCTTCAATAAGTGACAGGTGAATTTCTTCCAGGTTACGCCGATGGCTGTGCTTGTACGAAGAAACATGATAACGTACCTGAGCATACTGGCAT
The DNA here is from genome assembly GCA_037127315.1 of Ascarosepion bandense. Classification (NCBI taxonomy): domain Eukaryota; kingdom Metazoa; phylum Mollusca; class Cephalopoda; order Sepiida; family Sepiidae; genus Ascarosepion; species Ascarosepion bandense. The sequence continues at coordinate 1,122,217 of JBBBDQ010001602.1, read as the reverse complement.
TTTTCATGATAGATTATGTGCATGCGCCCTCTTCCTAAAACTATTACAATACAGTTTCAGGTGAACTTTGCGATGTTCCTGAGGCGGTGTCTGTCACAGGGATTAGCTAGCTACTCTAGCAGTACTGGGTGTAGTTGGAAAGCAAGAATAACCAGCCAGAGTCTTTCAGATAAACAAGATGGCTTTCCCTTCTCTAGATCAACTGCTGATATATTATTGGTTATTGCTGTCAAGCTTTAAATAAGAATAGGGAAGCTCTGGCTGTTCAGGGAATTTGACAGGATTTGGTATGCTGATCTTCTTCGTAAACGGATGTGCTATGGTATATATGGATAAAGTTTTGATTTGATACAACCTTTTTTACCAAATTACAAAATGAAAATTCTCTTGAACGGCCACTCTTCTAGATCTATTCGCATTAATTCGGGTTTTTCTCGATGCGCTATCCATGAACTTACATTGTTTCTAATTGTTATCAACGATGTTATCAGTTCTCAACTCGCTATCTATATTGATGACGCAACTATTTACTCCTGTCTTAGTGATAAGTCTCGTGATAAGGTCAAACTGACATCTGATCTCAAAAATTATCTTCAATCTGTTATCAATTATTAGGCCACCCCAGTTTAAAAAAAAAATGATGTATTTCATACTATTTTTAGTATTTATTGCCAAGTGGATAATTCTAAATGAAAATAGAATGGTTCTTTTGTTATTATTACTTTGCAAAATTTGACAAGGCAAATAGCGACAATTTACCCATCGCACCTCGTAGATTTGCTATATATATCTATATATACATATATACACTACTGGCAATAATTATTAAGCCACCCCAGTTTTTAAAAAAATGATGTATTTCATACTATTTTTAGTATTTATTGCCATGTGGATAATTCTAAATGAAAATAGAATGGTTCCTTTGTTATTATTACTTTGCAAAATTTTACAAGGCAGAGAGAAAGTTTTTGCTTTGGCTAGCCAATAAGAAGAGACTAGCATGGGGAGAGAGCACAAAAATTGAACGCCAGAACATTTCATCTGATGCACATGTTATTGTGCAGTATTAATAAAAAAAACATTCTATTTCCATTTACAATTATTCACTTAGCAATAAATACTAAAAATAGTATGAAATATATCAGTTCTTTTAAAAAACTGGGGTGAGCCTAATAATTATGGCCGGTAGTGTACGTTGTTCTTAATTTTCCTCGGCGACATTCCTAATGGCATTAGTTCACAACTCGGTATCTATGTTGATGATGCAACTGTTTACACATGCCTTAATTTTCAATCAGTTATTAAATGGGGCAAGAAATGGCTTTTTAATTCAAAATTTAATATTTACTCCTGTCGTAGTGATAAGTCTCGCGATAAGATCAAATTGACATATGATCTCAAAAATTATCTTCAATCTGTTGTCAACTGGGGAAAGAATTAGCTTGTTCATTTGAACGCCCCCAAAACAAGACTGTTCACTTTTAATCACTTTAAAGAACCTCTTTTGTTTCAATCAACATGACTGAAGAAGACCCCTAGGAGAGTGGCTCGTTGCACCTTCTAGGGCTAACGTTTTACACTGACATAAAGTGGAAAGACTCTATTGAATCGTTATTTACACTGTTGTCCTCATCTTTATTGTCATGTTTATGACGTTTCGGTCGTTGTATGCTCTGGCCTTCTTTAGGCGCTAGGAATTTTAAACCGAACGCTTTATTTTGATCATCGGGGCATATAATTCTCATTCGATGTGCAATGCCACTTCCAGATACTATGTAGTTATCTTCCTTTAACTCAACTCTCTAAATTATTTATTCACTACTGACGTAGAGTACAACGGTAGAAACATCGTAAACATGACAATAAAGATGAGCCCGAAAAGTGTAAATAATGTAAATACTACCTCATCTCAGAAGTATAGACATATTGAATCAATTGCTAGGTCTGATTTCTCAATTCCCGGTTATCGTCCTCTCTTTAGGGAGGACTCCACTGTTCACATGCATGGCCTGCAAGTTTATGTCAGTGAACATTTTCCTCTGGCTAGGGTAATTTCTCTTGGGTCTCCAGACATTTTTGCATTTTACTAAACTCAGCTATCTTTTCTTTCTCTACCGCTGCCCTTTCTCTCCTGACTGTTCCGTGCTAGACATTATTTCAGATAATATAGACACGTCCATTTCCTCTCGCTCGTTCGCTATCATATTTGTGTTTAGTGACTTCAGTGCGCACCATGCCAAGTGACTATCTCTGATCCTGCTAACACCCATACCCTGATTTTCACAATCTCACACAAGTGATGGACACATAACTTCTATCCATGACTCTTGCCATGCTATTCCGCTCTGTCCTCTTTGCAATTCTGATCACGCTATGCTTTCCGTTTTTATCTCCCTCCACTCCCCCTTATTTCAAGAATCTCATACCAGCAGAATATCTTACTGCTATCAAAGAGTGAACTGGAATTCGTTCCGCGATATCTTTTGTGATGTCCTTTAGAACAAAGTTTGTAGTCTCCATGTTGAAGACTGCTCTTTTGAGGTCTCGATGCTTTCATGGTTTCCAGAAATTTCCGACTGAAACCTCATTCATCTCCTTGGTTCTCTCCTGCTTGCTTGGCCGCCATTGCCCACTGGAATCACTTATACCGGTTTTGCCGGAATGACGAGTTTGACTACAATATCTGCTTTTTTGTATCCACTCGTAATGAATGCAAGCTTGTACTAATGATGCTAAGCTGTTATTCACCGATAGAATGAAGCAGTGTGGCATCCAGCAAGTTTGGCTCGAAAGACTACTGCAGGCTCTGCAAAATCGAGTTAAATAACAGCAAACCCTCGATCCCTCCTCTCTTCAATAAATTTGCAGATCTTCACTGTCACAGTGGACAAGCTTGAGTGGTTTCCTCCCAAATTATCTTCCATCTCCACACTTGACTCGTCTGGAGTACCAACACCTGACTTCCCATCTAAAACTGACTCTCAACTGAATGATGTATGTAAAACTCCGTCTCTGATCTCTAACATTAATTCTAAGCTTGATCCCCATAAGGTAAGCAGAGGTGATGGGATTCCAGTCATCATCCTAAAGTAATTTCTCCAAACTTTATAACTATTGTCTCGCTAATTCTTTATGACTATTGCCTCGCTGTTTCGCTGGAAGTCCTCCTTTGTAGTTCCTGTTTTTAAATACATAGAAGGGCACTCTAACCCCTCCTATCAGCCTCTTACCACTTTCTGGCAAAGGATATTATGTTCGAGGATATTATCAATCATCAAGTGGTTAAAAAAAATGGCTTCGAAAGCGTTTGACAGGGTTTGGCATGCTAGACTTCTGAACAAGCTACAGGGCTACGGCATAACTGAACGATTGTTCGATTTAATACAATCTTTCCTATCAAATCGTTTTAATGAAGGTTGTTCTGAACAGTCATTCATCCAGATCCTTTCATACGAATGCAGGCGTCCCTCAAGGCTCTACCTTAGGTCCTACGCTTTTCCTGATCTTCAGTGATGATCTTCCTGATGTAATCAGTTCCCAAGTAGGCATCTATGCAGATGGCACCACAATTTACTCTCGTCTCAATAAGAAATCTGCCAAGGCTGATAAAGCAAACTTTTCTGCTGCTGCTGCTGCTTTTGAAAAAATCCTCCAATCTGCGATGGATTAGGCACATAAAAAGCGCATCAATTTTAACACTTTCAAAACAAAGTTGCTCTCCTTTAATCACCATAGAGAAACTTTATTACTTTCCATCAGTATGGATGACGTCATTCTCCAAGAAAGCAACACAGTGCTCCTCCTCGGCTTCACTCTCTCAGCTGACCTCAAGTGGAACAACTACATCGAATCAATAGCGACATCTACATCAAATCGTGTAATGAAGGTTGGGTTACTGTGTCGGGTCAGAAATTTTTTCTCGTAAATTTTTTCTTGTACATTTATAAATCTACCATTCGTCTGTGCATTGAATACTCTTGCCATATCTGGTTGGGTGTTCCTGCTATTCATCACGGAGTTCTTGACAAAATCTAAGGAGGATCTGCAATGTAATCGGTCCTTACTTTGCATCTCGACTTCAGTCACTTTCTCACCGACATGAAATGGTTTCCATTAGTCTTTTCTACAAATATTTCCATTTCTGAAGAGCTTTTTTCCCTGATACCCCGACCACATGAATTTACGCGTGCTACTAGATTTCTTTTAGGTTCCATCATTTTACCGATAAAGTATTTAAATGTAACCGCCATTTCTACTCCAAAAAATTATTTTCTCGCACTCTCTGCCCGTGGAATTTTTTTTTTTTAATCATTTCACCCCGAGCAAGGCGGTAACGCTACTGATGTGCAGGGGGCTACGTAAGAGTGAAAAGATTGGAAGAGAGAAAGCCGGAAACCACATCCTAAACAGGGAACAAGGGATGAGCCTCTACACCTGTTCAATAGACGTGGGTGGAGTGTCAACCGGGCGATAGTTTAGTCTATCTACTCCAATTGAAAAAAAAAAAAGAAGAAAAGTGAAAAGATTGGAAAAGAGAAATCTGGAAACCACATCCTAAACGGGGAACAAGGGATGAGCCTCTACACCTGTTCAATAGACGTGGGTGGAGTAACTTCCTTCCGTTTACTTGCCTCCTTATTAACTACACTCTTCAAAAATTTAAATGCAATGTCAACTTCCATCTTGTATTTTCTTGAATCCCGTTCATACTTTCTTCATATTATTATCTAGTTCTTATTTTTGCCACTGAACTATAAAAGTGGATATCCTGAAAGATATAAATTTTCAGTCACAAACAATTCGATTTCAAAACAATTAATTACTCTCTTCATCTAAAACGATTTTTCTTAAAGAATTAAGTAACATAAAACAAACACTTATTAACAATAAAATCATGATCTGTTTACTACATTTGTAAATATAAACTTTCATTTCAGAAAATATTTTTGGAGTCTTAATTAAATTATATTATTTAACATACTTTTACAAACTTTTGGGCCGTGTTCTTCACATCAAAATGAGGACAAAAGTCAATATAAACTTATGTCCACAAATCCTTCCTTCTTGTGTTTTTAAGTGTAAAGAAAGTTTAAGATAGCTTCCGCTATATTGCACTGTAGACTAGGTTACATATGTCATTCTTGTACATTTCTGACCAGTCTGCTTTTCATTTGTCTTGATATGTTCCTTACATCTAATCCTAGCTCTTGTCGAACAGCGCAACTCTGTCCTTTTGAAAATTCTGATTATGCTGTAGTATCTGTTGATATTAGTGACAGGAGCCTCCTATTAACAATGCGTCTTTCTGTTACCAGCATACTGATTGGAATTCATTTCCTGACTTGATTCGAGATGTCCCTTGGATTGCTGTCTTTAACCTTCCTATTGGGAATTATGCCACAGAAGTGTCTTCTTGGGTCAAAACTTTCTGTCGATGATTATCGTACCTTCTCGGAAAAACCAGGTGAAACCCTGTTAGGATCACCATAAAAAGGGTCAAAAGTTACCTCCCCTGTTCCATTCAAGGGAGTCCGTTCCCCAGCTAATAGGTGCATGCCGGGAGACAAGGAGAAGAGACTTCCGGTAGAGGCTAGCAAACATGGCAGGCAGAACTTTGCCACGCTCTCTATAAACACATCTTTGTTCAACATCCACAACTGTTCGCTGTACTCATGTTTCTACCATAATAAATTCCCTAGTTGTTTCCAATTTCTGATTGGTTCACACCAAGGAAATCACAACCTTTTTCTTTGGTTATCACATCAGCTGCTATAACCCACAGGTATCCCTTTTCTCGGCTGTAATAGCGGGATAGTTCCGATCACAAAAGAGACCTCATTATGTCTAATCGTAATAATTGCAAACGTGTCCTCAACGAGTTTAACTCTTTGCTTGGTGACAGAATGAGGTACCATATATTCTGGTAACTACTGCTAGTTCTATAATAGTGTGAAATCAGGGAGCAGAATTCGAATTCTAGTTGAATTCCTTGCATTCACTTACGCCCAAATAACCTTGGGAAAAATATTAATCCGTCTTTTCCCTCCAGTTATTGGTTTAATAACAGGAGAGATTGGGTTCTATAGCCTTGGCTAGCAACCAGTCTACCGCAGAAAGTAATGGCAACATACTGCGGGATAATCTTCTACCCAGTCAGTCATGTCTCTAAAGAGACATGATCGTCCAAGCATGTATCACGTATGGCACTTAACTGACAGATAAAAAAGTCTCAGACCAATTTTCTTTTAACTTTGAGGTGATCATATCTTCTGCTGATAAAGCGGAATGCTTTGCTTGTAAATTCTTTTCCAACTCTCCTCTTGACTCATCTGGAGTATCTTTGACTGAGTTTCCAACTAAATTTCTACTGTGTGATATACATATAACACCATAGATTGTTTCTGCTTTCATCTCTAAACTTGATCCCCACAAAGCATGTAGCTTGATGGTATACCCGCAACAGTCCTTAAAAATGTGTTCCTGAACTGACTCCTGTTTTACAATAAATGCTTTGCTGCTTCTTGCTTTTCTGCTTGTTTGAATTCCTCTTCTGTAATTCTAGTCTTTAAGAACACAGGCGTGCTGACTAATCCTTCTAACTATCGACCTGTTAGCTTTTTAACTGTTTTGGAAAGTACTAGAGGCTTTAATCAATTCAGAATCGGTTAAGTGTCTCACTTCGCAAGTTCTTCTTTAAGATAAGCAATATGGCTTTTCCGTCAACTTCTGATATATTAACGATTATTGCTGAACATACCTATCAAATTTTAGATACGAATGGTGAAGCTCGAATTCTTGCTTTGGATATCTCGAAAGTATTTGACAGGGTTTTTTTTTTTTTACTTGCAGTTCTTGAAAGGCAGAAAGGTTATGGTATTTCTGGACGAATATTTGAAATGATTTAATCTTTCTTATCAAATCGCGAAATGAAACTTGTCAAACAGTCACTCTTCTATATATTAGGCACTCTCTTTTCCAATCTTTTCACTCTTTTTTTATTTTATTTTTTTTTTCAATTGAAGTAGATAGACTAAACTATCGCCCGGTTCACACTCCACCAACGTCTATTGAACAGGTGAAGAGGCTCTTTCTTTTCTTTTTCTTTTTAATCATCTCACCCCAAGCAAGGCATTCCACTGCCACTATTACGCATGGGGCTACATAGGGGAAGGTAAAGAGAAGGAGTGGTTAGACATAGGGAATGTCAGGAGGAAGGTGACAGATGAGTAAGGATACCGAGGATGAGGGTTGGGTAGATGGGAAGAGTTTTTGATAGAATAGGAGCAGGTTAGAGTGTTAGGAGGTGTCTATTGACCTTACATTTAAACTCCTGGAGATTGTAGCCGTCAGGGAAGCAATCGTGTGGAAGGGAATTCCACAGTCGGGAAGTGCGAGGAAAGAAACTGTTGGAGTAGAAGTTACGGTTGCATTTTATAGGTTTCACTGTAAAAGGGTGGGATCTAGTTGCTAATCTAGTATCTCGTTCAAATTCGTATTTAGGGGGCACCAGTGATCTAAGTTCATCGGAGCAGAAGCCATGAAAGTATTTATAGAAGAGACACAGGGAAGCCACGTCGCGCCGGTGGGAGAGAGACTGCAGGCAGTCTGCCAAGTCGGTATCTATCACATTACAGACCCTCCTCTGAATCTTATCGAGAAGCCCGAGGAGAATAGCAGGGGCACCCGACTAGATGTGGCAGCAGTATTCAATGCACGGGCGGATGGTAGATTTATATATGTGCAGGATAGATTTAGACGGAAAAAACTTCCGGGCCCTACACAGAGAACCGACTTTCATAGCAGCGGATTTAGCAATGGATTCGATATAGTCATTCCATTTGAGGTCCGCTGAAAGTGTGAGACCAAGGAGGCGTGGTGTGTTACTCTCTGGGAGGCAAGCCTGGTCCATGCTAATGAGAGGTAGGTGAGATTGTCGATGATGGCTCATCCCTCAAAAACTATGTATTTCATACTATTTTTAGTATTTATTGCCAAGTGGATAATTCTAAATGAAAATAGAATGGTTCTTTTGTTATTATTACTTTGCAAAATTTTACAAGGCAACCAGGAAGCTTTTTTAATTAATTAATTTGGTTGAAAAATATTAACATCTCAGTGATAATGCAGTTAGAATATATATATATATATATATATATATAATTGAAGTAGTAGGAGGATTCGATTAATTAAGTAATTCATCGAGACTTTTATTCGACCTCAACAGAATGCAGAAAGCACTGGACGGCCGTTTCGTCCTATATTTGAGACTCTTCAGCAGTGTGCATCTCACTACCAGGTATCGAAACCCGACAATTAGGTTATTAAGCTGATGTCATACCAAGTGTACTACGGGCCCTGGTGGCAAAGAGGTAACGAATTAAACACGATGCTTTCTGCATTCTCTTGAGGTTGAATAAAAAGCTCGACGAATTACTTAATTATTCAAATCCTCCTACTACTTCAATCATATCTCTGTGCTTCAACCAGCTTAACATGCTATGGATTTAACGGCTTGTGTTGAAGAAGTCGTGGCTCTGGGGGGCACCGTCCTACGGGTAAAGGAGCTTGGATGAGTTCCACCACGGAATTTGTGAACGAGCGGCGCGTTATTGAGTTTAATTCGTTACCTCTTCGTCATCAGGGTCCGTGGTACAGTTGGTATGACATCAGCTTAATAACCAAAACTGTCTGGATTCGATTCTTGGTAGTAGGATGCGCACTGCTGAAGAAGTCCCAGATATAGGATGAAACGGCCGTCCAATGCTTTCTGTATATTGTTGAGGTCGAATCAAAAGCTCGATGAATTACTTAATATATATATATATGTATATCATCATTATTAAATACCTGATATATATATATATTTATGCCATCATTATTAACTACCTGATGAGACATTGTTCTTTCAATGTTAAAACAAAGTATATAATTTTGTAGTAGTTTGTACATGTTCTAAAGTAATAATTAATAATAATTGCTCTATTTTTATTTTGGGTTCTGTTTTAAATTAATGTTTTGAACTTTGCAATTATTTTGTTCATTCTTATTCATTCGTAATTGTTATTATTGCTTTGAAAAATTTTACAAGGCAGCCAGGAAGCCTTTGCTTCAGCCAGCCAATAAGAAGAGACTAGCATGGGGAAGATAGCACAAAAACTGGACACCAGAACAGTTCATCTGATGCACATGTTATTGTGCAGTATTAACAAAAGAACCATTCTATTTTCATTTAGAATTATCCACTTGGCAATAAATACTAAAAAATAATATGAAATACATCATTTCTTTTAAAAAAACTGGGGTTGGCCTAATAATTATGGCCGGTAGTGTACGTTGTTCTTAATTTTCATCAACGACATTCCTAATGGCATTAGTTCACAACTCGGTATCTATGTTGATGATGCAACTATTTGCACATGCCTTAATTTTCAATCTGTTATTAAATGGGGCAAGAAATGGCTTTTTAATTTTAAAGCATCCAAAACAAAGGTACGCTTTTTTAATCATCTGAGAAAACTCTTTGCCTTGCATCAGCTTAGTTAATGGTAAAGTCCAGGAGGGTTACTCACTGATCCTTCTCGGAATACGTTTTCTTCTGGCCTTAAGTAGATTGATTATATTAAATCAATTGTTTGGTCCGCTAATAGGAATGTTTGATCACTGTGTTGCATAACTGACACAAATCCTTGACTATGCCAACCAAAATAAAAAAAAGAAAGAGAAAGAAAAATATATCAAAATAAGCAATATGACTTTCACTTCTCTAGATTAACTGCTGATGTATTAAGGATTATTGCTAAAAGTGTTTACCAAGGTTTAAATATAAATAGGGCTGTTCCTTCAAATATATCGAGGGTATTTTACAGGGTTTGCATTACCGGTTTTTGTACAAGTTGAGTGGTGGTATTTTTGAACTGATTCAGTCTTATCAAATCTGGAAATGAAAGTTGTTTGGAATGGCCACTCTTTTAGATCTTTTGTATTAATGCAAGCGTCCCCAGGACACTATTCTTGAACCTACGTTGTTCTTATTTTACATCACTGACCTTCTTGATAGCATCAGTTTTCAACTTGGTATCTATGCTGAAGACACAACTATTTATTGCCTTAACAGTAAGTTTGATCGGTTGATAATGTCAAATTAGCAGCTTATCACATAAATGATCTACATTCTGTTGTTAACTGGGTCAAGAAATGATTTTTTAATTGTAACGTCTTCAAAACGAAACTGCCCTCGATTAAACGTTTGGGTGAACTCTTTCTGTCTTCTATCAAGATGGCTGATGCTAACCACTTCTCGAGACAAAGGTTTTCGCTGATATGACATAAAAAGATTATACTAAAGCAATTGGCAGGTCTGCTGCTAGGAAAGTGGGTTCACTGTGTCGTGTTGGACAACTGTTCTCTCCAGAATCTATCTTACATATTCATAAGTCTACGCAATAAATAATTCTGCCACACATAATTTGGTGCTCCTGTTATATATGTAGAGATCATTGATAAAAATCGAAAGAAAAATCTGCAATGTCATTAGCTTCAGTCATTCTTTAACCGCCATAATATAGCCTAAGACTTTTCTATAAGTAGTAATTATTAATAGTAAATAAATAGTAATTATAGTAAATTATAGTAAATTGTAGTAATTATAATAAATTATATTAAATTATAGTAAATTATAGTAAATTATAGTAATTAAAGTAAATTATAGTAAATTATAATAAGTTATAGTAAATTATAGTAAATTATAGTAATTATAGTAAATTATAGTAAATTATAGTAATTAAAGTAAATTATAGTAATTATAGTAAATTATAGTAAATTATAGTAATTAAAGTAAATTATAGTAAATTATAATAAGTTATAGTAAATTATAGTAAATTATAGTAATTATAGTAAATTATAGTAATTATAGTAATTAAAGTAAATTATAGTAATTATAGTAAATTATAGTAAATTATAGTAATTAAAGTAAATTATAGTAAATTATAGTAATTAAAGTAAATTATAGTAATTATAGTAAATTATAGTAAATTATAGTAATTAAAGTAAATTATAGTAAATTATAATAAGTTATAGTAAATTATAGTAAATTATAGTAATTATAGTAAATTATAGTAAATTATAGTAATTATAGTAAATTATAGTAAATTATAACAAATTATAGTAAATTATAGTAATTAGAGTAATTATTTCATAGTAATTATTCTGATGAACTTTTCTCCATAGTACCCAGTATCTTGAAATTTATGCTCAGTGAAGGACATGTACCTGTGTTTTATATACTACGCAGAATTGTTCGGCAAAGTACGCCACAAGGATCGGCAAGAGCTGCTCGGTAACCTTGACATATTCGGAAAAAACATTATCAAGCACATTTACTGTCAGCAAATCGCTTGGATACGGACAGAAAATGAGTTCAGCGGATATACAAAAACAGAAAGAAGTGTAAGACAAGGATGTGTCTTCTCAGCGGATTTATTCAAACTAACTGCGAGGCGATTCTGAAAGAACTAGAAATTCTCCCGGGATTCGTCACTGGCGGACACAATCTTAACAATATAAGAAATACAAATGACACAGCGCTGATAGCAGACTCGGAAGAGAAACTACAAGACAGCTTAGAAAATGTATCAAAGGAAAGCGAGAAGAAAGGACTAAACCTAACCCTACAAGCAAACTAAATGAATGATCATCAAGAAAAAGGGGAATTGATGCCAATTACAGGTCGGGGAAACAAAAATCAAGTAAGTACATAAATTTAAATATCTGGAAAGTGTCCTAACAGAGAATGGAAAGTGCGACACTGAGATCCGATATGGCCAATTCAGTTAAGTGCCATACGTGATACACATATTGGGCGATCATGTCTCGAAAGAGACATGACTGACTGGGTAGAAGATTATCCCGCAGTAGATTGCCATTGCTTTCTGCGGTAGACTGGTTGCCAGCCAAGACTATAGAACCTAGTCTATCCTATTATTTAACACATAACTGGAAAGAAGAGACTGGTTAATACCTTTCCCAAGAGTATTTGTGCGTAAGTGAATGCAAGGAATTCAACTAGAATTCGAACTCGGCCCCCTCGATTAGTCGTTCCGAGTCGATATCCACTGCACCACAACGCACATGGCCAATTACACATTCCAAAAGTTAAGCAGAGTATTGAGAGACAGTCAAAATTCATTGAAAACAAAGAAAACAGTACTGAATTGTTACGTGACATATGTCCTCTTATATGGCAACGAATAGCGGACAATTTCCTCAAAGATGACAGAGAAACTCGAAGCAACAGAAATGTGATTCTACAGAAGGGTGTTCAGGATACCCTGGATCGAACCTGTGAGAAATGACAAGGTTTTGGACAGAACGGAAACAAAAAGGAACCTGATACTTAATATCAGGAAAAAACGGTTGAAGTTTCTGGGACACGTAATAAGGAAAGAGCACTTGAAGAATTTGATAAGAATTTGAGACAGGGGAAAACTATGCGTAACATACATGATGAGTTTGGTAGTCCTGGAGAAAAAAAAGAAAGATTAGATTAGCTTCGTGGCAAGCTATTATCATTTTACAGTTGATATGGCTAACCACAAGTTCTATGCTAACAGTTTCTTCTCTCACCTTTCTCTCTTGTGGAACTCTCTTCCAGCTTCTTGCTTCCCAGCCAAGTTTGATCTTCAAAATTTTAAGAGCAATGTAAATCATTATATGCTGTCTTCTTAATTTCTATTCTTTTATTGTTCTCATCCCATTAATAATATTTTTCTTTTTCGTATGTACTCAATGAGACTTAATGGCTGTGTTGCCTTGCCTGGGTAAAATTATTAAAGAAAAAATCGGAGTTTGAGGAAGGGACGTATAAAGATAGCATTCGCTGAGTTTTGCAGAAGATATTTCAACCATTTCATTCCTACTTCATCCCAGTGAATCAATCCTGACTTTATTTGTGCGACATCACCCAGAAGTCAAATTACCGTATATTCAACCTCTCATCCAGAGATTTCTTCAGTATCAAGATAACAAAGGAAGCAAGACTTTCGTTTAAGAGCAGCTGTAACGTTGACAGCTTGACGCTCACCTGTGACTGCTAACAGTGATAGAATAGAAAGAGATTTAGTTTGAATCAGAGTATCCGGCTAAAAGCAATCAGATGTCTAACCGTACTGAAACAGATCTGTCTGCAGATTTACGCTCTCGCAACCTGATTGAGCACTCTGGAAAAATGGTAGACATTGAAAAAACGGTAGCTACTCTAGCCTACGCATCGTTTATTCAGTAATGAATTAGAACACAGTTAGCTACTATCGTGTTCGCATGGTATATCACACGCTAAAAATCTGCCTCCTTCTACCGAGCGACCTTAGTTCAGCGGTAGAATCGCCTACTGATGACAGTTCGGTAGGGTAAAAGGATGTCTAAATGAGCTGTGATACAGCGAAACAGATCTGTATGTGGATGACTATATATATATATATATATATATATATATATATATATTAATGCAGGTTTTCATTGAATAATATAGACAAGTTTTGTCTATTAATTTTGTGTAGGATCCGTTCATACCGTCTGATATACTTGATGGTGATGTCGTTGAAAGACAACAAAAAATCACAGTAATTGTTGATTTTTTTATCGGGTCTAAGCTTTCGGCTCACATAAGCCATTATCAAAGAGTAAATATTAACACACAGTAAACATAGAACATTTAAGCTATTAACAATAAAGAGAATTGAATTGAAAATATAAGTCCATCCCTACCGTGGTGGATGGCCGAAGACAGTGACAGAATAGTAGCGTTGTGGTCCCTGGTCTGATTACAGACATTTGAGTACGTTGTTGGAAATATCAAAATTGATTGTATTCAAACCAGGTTTAAATTGTTTAATGTAGATTGCTTCGAGGATTTTTAGTTTCTGTTTATTATTTTCTTGTTTAAGTATGTACGTGTTATCAACAAGCGTTTTTCTCAGAAGTGTGCGTTGATAACCGTGTTGTTCTAAATGACGGAATATATTTGAATTTTCATTTAAGTGCAACGTCAGACGCCGTGAGAGCGAATTTGTGGTGTGGCCAATGTAGATATTATTGAGGTTGTTAGAGATACATTCTCTAAATGGACATATGAATTTATATACTACATTGGTTTTTTGCAAATCACTAACGGTGGGGGAAGAGTCGTTGCGGACGAATGAATTAGATGTAGTGGATTTAGTGTAATATATAATAAACTTAATTCTTTTGTTAGAGTCTGTCGGAGAAATATTAGTATTTATGAGTTTTTTTAGGATGTTTTCATCTAGTTGGTAGTTGGAGAGCATCTGGCTACGGTATAAGAGAGTGATATGTTTACTAATATTCTTATAATTTTCTCCTGATTTTATACTTCAACAAAGTCTATCTTTTTAAAGTGGTGTGAGAGCATCTTTGCAGAGATGTCTCTGATAACAAAGATGTTCATTGGACTTGCTTTCTAACCAGTAAAATGTTTTCGGTGTTTAGATAACCTTCCAAGGTTGATATGCCGTAAAGCTCAAACAAACCAAATTAAATCGAACATGTTTCACATTTATTAAAGCTTTTCCAGAGACTGAGAAAAAAACAAAACAAAACAAAGATACAGAATACTGGTATGTTATGATTTTGGATCCTTATTGGTCAGATATGTGTCACAATGGATAATCTATATATATAAAAGGCAATCTGTGAGTCTGTTTTTTTTAATCATTTCACCCCAAGCAAGGCATTCCACTGCCACTATTGCGCATGGGGCTACATAGGGGAAGGTAAAGAGAAAGTGTGGTTTCATATAGGAAATGTCAAAAGGAGGGTGATAGATGGGTAAGGATACCGAGGCTGGGGTTTGGGTAGATGGGAAGAGTGTTTGAAAGAATGGATGCGAGTTAGTGTGTTAGGAGGTGTCTATTGACCTTACATTTAAACTCCTGAAGATTGTAGCCGTCGGGGAAGCAATCATGTGGAAGGGAATTCCACAGTCAGGAAACGCGAGGAAAGAAACTGTTGGAGTAGAAATTGCGGTTGCATTTTATCGGTTTCACTGTAAAAGGGTGGGATCCAGTTGCCAATCTAGTATCTCGTGCAAATTCGTACCTAGGAGGCACCAGTGATCTAAGTTCATCGGAGCAGAAGCCGTGAAAGTATTTATAGAAAAGACACAAGGAAGCCACGTCGCGCCGGCGAGAGAGAGGCTGCAGGCGGTCTGCTAAGTCGGTATCGATCACATTACAGACTCTCCTTTGTCCCTTGTCGAGAAGCCCGAGGAGAATAGCAGGGGCACCCGACCAGATATGGCAGCAGTATTCAATGCACGGGCGGATGGCAGATTTATATATGTGCAGGATATATATATTCGGACGGAAAAAACTTCCGGGCCCTACACAGAGAACCGACTTTCATAGCAGCGAATTTAGCAATGGATTCGATATAGTCATTCCACTTGAGGTCCGCTGAAAGTGTGAGACCAAGGAGGCGTAGTGTTTTACTCTATGGGAAGCAAGCCTGGTCCATGCTAATGGGAGGTAGGTGCAATTGTCTATGATGGTTAATTGATAGCAGCTTCGTTTTAGAAGCATTAAAATTTACGAGCCATTTCTTACCCCAGTCCACTACGGATTGGAGGTCCTTTTCAAGCTCGGCTGCAAGGTTAGCTTTGTCGCCCACACCAGATTTTTGATCGAGAGTAAACAGAGTGTAAACTGTGGTGTCATCGGCGTACATACCTACTTAGGATCTTATGGTATCAGGGAGATCATTAATGTAGATCAGAAAGAGTGTAGGACCTAGGATAGAGCCTTGAGGGACACCCGCGTTCGTATGGTCGTTCTGGGAGGTATGTCCATTTAATACCACCTTCAATGTGCGGTTAGAGAGGAAAGACTGGATTAGTTCAAACAAATGTCCAGTTATACCATAGCTCCGCAGTTTGCATAGAAGGACAGCATGCCAAACTCTGTCGAACGCTTTAGAGATATCCAAGGCAACGGTTCGGGCTTCGCCATTTTTGTCGAGAGCCTGGTATATATATACTCGGTGATGGTCGTTAGCATATCAGCAGTAGACCTAGTGAAGCAGAAACCATACTGCTTCTCCGAGAGGAGCCTGTGTGCTGTGAGATGCTGAACCACTTCGGCGCTGATAATGGCTTCGAACACTTTGCCAAAGATCGAATCTATGCACTCCTACATTTTTTAAACTACGCCATTCAAACTTCCTAGGGACACATATCTACAGGAGAGCCAGGTCGACACATACTTTTTGAGTTTACGTTCAGCAAATTTTCCCTTTCGCACTTTTTGGCCAATGGAGCCGATTGTTTACATTTGCTTGGTAAAACATCTAAGATCTAAGATGTTTGCTGAATTACGTCACAGAAATCAAATCACATGTGTCGAACGCGACTAAAATATTTTTTATTGAAACACACACACACACACACACACACACACACACACACACACACACACACACACACACACACACACAAAAACCGGACTTTTGTATTTAATTTTTATTCCGACGTTTTAAAGGTTCATTTGGTCAACAAAAAATGTGAATATTTTTCCCCGTAATTTTGAAATAAAAGAAATATTTTTAAAAAATTTTATATAATTATTTTTTATATAACCGAGTTTTAATGGAAATTATCCATTTAATATTATAAACATTATTGCATCACGAGATTTGATGTTGGTGTGAGTATTGTCACGGGCAACGCCGGGCTATGATGCTAGTTTTTTTTTATATATATATGGGTGAGGAATATTTTGGACAGTAAAATGTGTAAAAGAGTATGTGTGTGTTTATGCAGAAACTTTTGTCTGTCTTGGTGCATGTTGAACGGTAACGTTAGTTTATATAAGACTATATGTGTATGTATGCGAGAAAAAAGTCTGTAGATGTTATTTCCGTATAGTTCACTGAAATGTAGCGAGATGTTGCGATGATTTTGTATTTGGCTGGATATTTTATTTTTATGTGTATGCGTATGTGTATGCGTATGTGTGTGTGCGTGTGTGTGTGTGTGTGTGTGTGTGTGGAATGCTGTTGTCATTTTTGTATGGGTCACTGAAACGCAGTTAGATGTGATAAATTTGTTTTGCTTAAAATTTTTCATTGACGATAGAATTAGTATTTTTCACTTATTTTTCTGTATTAGGTAAACATAAGTAAGATTCATGAAGAATGGATCTGTAGCAAGATGGTGATGTGATGTTTTAAGCGAGTGTTTATAGTTGGGAGTAATGGTATTATTATGTTTTCAAAATACTTTCTTCGTAAAGAGATATGTTCTGTTTTTAATTACGTTGACATTAGTGAAATCAATGATGTCCTACATCGTTGCGATGAAAAACGAGTTAGAACGTCTGTCTAATCGCATTCTCTCTTGTGTTCGTAGAGACGAATTTTCAGATCACGTGATATTTCCCCAACGTACACATTTTTGTACTGTAGACATAATATTTGATATACTCCGGCATCTGAAATAGTCAGTCAGTTAAGTGCCATACGTGAAACACGCTTGGGCGATCATGTCTCGAAAGAGACATGACTAACTGGGCAGAAGATTATCCCGCAGTAGGTTACCATTGCTTTCTGCAGTAGACTGGTTGCCAGCCAAGGCTATAGAACCCAATCTGTCCTGTTATTTAACCTATAACTGGAAGGAAGAGACGTATTAATACCTTTCCAAAGGGTATTTGCGCGTAAGTTAATGCAATGAATTCAACTGGAATTCGAACTTGGCTCCCAGATTTCTCGTTCCGAGCCGATATCCACTGCGTATTTAATCTATTCCTGATTATATCATCAATAGTATTGGAGTTAGTGGTAACGATCCTAGTGTTAGGGATGGCTAAATTGTTTGCAAATTTAGTTAAAAGTTTATTGGAAGGCAGGATTATAAAATTTGTGTAATTTTTATTGGAAGCATCTGTTTTGTTTGACTGTTTTTTGGGGTTTTTTTTGTGTGGATTTTGGAAGCTCGTCTTTTTAGCGTTGAGGATGAAATGATGTGGGTAAAGGAGAAGTTTGAATGTTTTCTCAGCATATTTCGCTTCTTCATTTAGAGATTCAGGCTTACATATTTATTCTAAGGGGTCTAAGGTAAAACCCTATAATTAGTTTAGATTTTATTGTCCGCTTGCTTTGAAATGGGAACAGAAATTGATCATCTCGTTTTTATTTGTCGGATTCAGTCATATATATACATATATAGATACTCATGAAATTTTTTTTGATATTCATGGCTAATAAACATTTCGCTGCCAAGAGCCGTTCCTCAGACCCCAAACCATAGAACAGTTAATGTTTAAAATCAACATTAACATTTAATAAAAATTTAATGTTGGGTTCTTTTGAGTTTGTCTTTATTGGAATTTATCTGACAGTGGGATTACAGCACAGATATTTTCAATTTCTTTTCTATTGGCCACCAATGTGAGAAAATATCTCACTTCAGTAAACAATATTATTGCAATTTGATAAAACAACAAAAGACGACTTTCTCCTTGTTTTGTTGGACTCTGTATTATCTAGAAATCCAATTAAAAATGGAACTTTCAGTATTTCTTTATCTAATTTAAACTTATTTATAAATGGAACTTTGTCTGTGTGTGTGTCTGTTACCTATAAACCCCGAAACGGCTGAACCGATTTTCTTGAAAATTTACACAGTTGTATTATAAGCGTCTGCGAGTGTTCTTAGCTAGGTTTTGTGTCGAGATACCCCCGATAAATGTCAAAAATCGATAATCGAAAAATCGGGTTATAGAAGGAGTGGTTCGATTTTAATCAAGTTTGATATACTCATAGACAAAGAAACGATATTCAGAAGTTTCAAGGTTGCAGTTATTACAATAGTGCAGAAGATCGATAATATATATATATATATATATATAAGGCAAGATGTTTGTGTGTGTATGCTTATCTACGTGTATGTCTGTATTTTTTTCAGCCCTTTTATTTTAGTTTTTGCTTCGGGTTTGGCTCTAAGTAGGTATAATTGTAGTTCTTAGTTTCAGCCATGATACCATTTACTCAGAGGACTTATTTAGCCTTCAAAATTCAGTTTACGTCGAAAAAAACTTATTTGATGTCGATACCAGGAAATCAAAATTTGACTTACATCTATTCATTTTTCTTTCAATCTACGGTTTCGCATTAACTGGAAACAACTGTTGCTTTTAGTCTTTTGTGCCAACGTCTAAAGAGTCTGAGCTCCAGGACTATGGATTTGTTTTAAAGCTTTCATTACACCCGAGCAACGCCGGGCTATACTGCTAGTTTAGTATAAAGCAGGGTTAAGATTTTTGAGTCAATTTCATTTCAAAGTAAAATTTTACTCTTCTCAAATAGGAAGAATGAAATGAGCCTCAAATTTGAGAACTTGCTAAGCATGAACAGGTTTCAGCTAAAATTACCTGATACTAAGAAAAAATGTAGATAAATGTAACGCCTGCAGAAATTCATGTCGTACTGTTTCTGTACTGACACCATTAGGATCAGATATCAGCTTTATTTGTTGGCATCTTGTGATTGTAGCTCTTTAAGGAAGGCTATGTGCGTTGTGGTTCACTCGATATCGGCTCAGAACGAGAAGCAGAGGAGCCGAGTTCGAATTCCAGTTGAATTCATTGCATTCCCTTACGCGCAAATACCCTTGAGAAAGGTATTAAGCCGTCTCTTCCCTTCAGTTATGGGTTAAATAACAGATTGGGTTCTATAGACTTGACTGGCAACCAGTCTACCGCAGAAAGCAATGGCAACCTACTGCGGGATAATCTTCTGCCCAGTCAGTCATATCTCGTTGGGGACATGGTCGTCCAAGCGTGTTTCCAGTATGGCGCTTAACTGACGTGCATTGTGGTTCAGTGGATATCGGCTCGGAGCAAGAAATCCGAGTTCGAATTCCAATTGAATTCATTGTATTCACTTACGCGTAAATACCCTTGGGAAAGATATTAATCCGTCTCTTCTCTCCAGTTATGAGTTAAATAGCAGGACAAATTTGGTTCTGGAGAGCCGAGTTCGAATTCCAGTTGAATTCTTTGTATTCATGTACGCGCAAATGGGAAAGGAATTAATCCGACTCTTTCCTCCAGTTATGGGTTAAATAATAGGACAGATTGGGTTCTGTAGCCTTGGTCGGCAACCAGTCTACCGTAGAATGTAATGGCAACCTACTGCGGGGTAATCTTCTGCCTAGTCAGTCATGTCACGAAAGAGACATGATCGCCCAAGCGTGTATCACGTATGGCACTTAACTGTTCTGTCCAGAATTTCATATTTTTCCTTTTCGTTATCTGTAAAAATAACATCATAAATTCATCATATTGTTAATTTTCTTTTATTGAACAATGAAATTTCGTAGCAACTACAGAAGGCAATTCTGCAATGACGGAGAAAATGTCAGTAAAACACAAATACCGTCTCCTGATTACTTCCCTTTTGTTTTCGCTCGTTAAAATTTCACTAGAAACAAAGAAGAGAGTACTGGATTGCTATGTGATGCCTGTTCTTCAGTATGGCAATGAATGCTGGACAATATAATCAAAGATGAAAGAAAAACTTGAAGCAAATGAAATATAGTGCTACAGAAGGATGCTGCGCATACCATGGATTGAGCATGTAGGCAATGATGAGGTTCTAGAAAGGATGGAAACGAAAAGGAAACTAATACTGAGCATAAGGAAGAGACAGCTAAAGTTCCCGGGGCATGCGATGAGGAAGGAGGGCTTAGAAAATCTGATACTCACAGGTCAAATAGAGGGAAAGAGAGACAGGGGAAAGCAGCAGATAATATACTTGACGGGCCTGAGCAGAACGGGGTTTGGGTTGGGTAAAAGGAGAAAGCGTGCTAAGAGCCATTGGGGATGGGGAGACGTGGAAGGCCAGGATTGCTTCTTCCTGAACAGACATGGGACATAAAAGAAGAACTAACGATTCTGCTTTCTAACTCTTCTACACACATAGCAACCCATTGCATCTTAGTAGCTTTAATGCCTTGTTTTTAGCGAACTCAATTTAAAAATAAATTCAGAACAAGTAAAATTTTGTTTGTTAGCTCATTGTTGTATTTAGTAGCCTAAGACTAAGAGGTTGTTCCATGCTGACGAAAACAAATGTTACTTGTGCCTAACTTGGTTCGAAAAATAGACAAAGAGAAAAGTAAACAAAATGAAATATAAATTATATTCTATCGGAAACTCTTAGAATAGGAATAACAAGCATCATAACCCGGCGTTGCCCGTGCAACTCAGAACATTTTAGTAGTAGTAGAAGATGCCACTTTTTATTTTACATATTTTGTTTTTGTTTGAAAAAACACTTTTTTATTTTTAAATATTTCTTTTGTTTCAAAATTACGGGGAAAAATATTCACATTTTTTTTTGTTGACCAAATAAATTTTTAAAACGTCGGAATAAAAATGAAATATAAAGGTTCATTTTTCTAATAAAAAATTATTTTAGTGGCGTTTAACACGTGTGATTTGATTTCTGTGACGTAATTCAGCAAACATCTTAGATCTTAGATGTTTTACGGAGCAAATGTAAACAATCGGCCCCATTGGCCAAAAAGTGCGAAAGTTAAAATTGCTGAACTTAAACTTAAAAAGTATGTGTTTACCTGGCTTCCTTGTAGATATGTGTCCCTAGAAAGTTTGAATGGCGTAGCTTAAAAAATGTAGACGTGCATAACAATCACACACAGAATCACAGATTGCCTTTTTTTATGTATAGAGATTTTTGTACTTCGTGAACATTTATGGAATGTTTTAATGATAGTCATTGTAAAACAAGAATTAGGTGGTTGAATTTTGTTCTTTTTGAGTGAACGGTTAAATGAATGTAGTGTCTCTAGTCCATGCATTGAGTTTTGGGAGCGTTGAAATTTGCGTCCTGATGTGCGTTGTGGTGCAGTGTATATCGGCTCGGATTGAAAAATCGAGGAGCCGAGTTCAAATTCCAGTTGAATTCTTTGCATTCATTTATGCACAAATATCCTTGGAAAATGTATTAATCCGTCTCTTCCCCCCCAGTTATGGTTTAAATAATAGAATAGATTGGGTTCTGTAGCCTTGGCTGGCAACCAGTTTACCGCAGAAAGCAACGGCAACACACTGCGAGATAATCTTATGCCCAGTCAGTCATGTCTCTTTCGAGACATGATCGCCCAAAGTGTGTATCACGTATGGCACTTAACTATCTTGTTCACGATGCTGTCCGAAAAAGTCAAGTCTCTTGAAATTCGCTCTAGGTAGACAGTGGTGATTTTTACCCCTCCCAACCCATTTTGGCTGGCTCCTCGGTTGCCCCCACTTTTAAGCTTCAAAAATTTATGAAAATGATCGGTCTCTGATTTTGATAAGATTTGATTTTCAGCACTTTTCCCTTTGCGTTTTATTTTTCATTTAGCTTTTTAAGGAGACATAAAGAGACCAGTTTGAAAGAAAAACAAAACGAAACAACCAGATAGATAGAAACAGACATGCTGTTAGGGAGAGAAAGAGACTTAATAATCATATTTTCATATCTGAAGGAAGATGTTACTTAGAAATGTTCCCAACTTGTTGTTTAGATACATAGGCAGTCAGTGATTTATGGCCGAGTGAAAGAATTGGTCAGTAATTACGCTGCTTAAGTTTGCCCCCACTCCCTCAGAAAAATTTCGGCCTCGTAAGTGCCCCCCACTTCAGAGTTTCACTAATCGCCACTGTACGTGGGCCCATAAAGTTGAAAAGGATGGCTACTGCTAATAAGTGTTAAGTGATAACAAGAAAAGGGGAAACATTTAGATGGCTTTTTAATGAACTAAGAAAATGGTCGCATTTTCTTTTGAAGAGTCAACAACAAAGGGAGCTTATTAACAGTAACTCAAAAGGGAGATTACTAGGAAAAGACGACCTGTTTCCAAAAGGAGATAGGCAAGCGTTCAGAACAACACAAGGTGTTTTAACGCATGCGCATTTAGCCAAACAGCGTGCAACACCTGTTAAAACTTAAGGTCAAGTTGTGTCTCTGTTAGAGAAAACCAGCCGTTCACTACTGTCCCCATAAATTCTGACGTTTTCATTGTAACATGCACCAGAGTATCAAATGGTATATATTCACCAGTCGTCTTTGAATAGTCATTATATTTTATCGAGAAAATTTAGCAGTTTTATATTCAAATGAACTCGATCATTCGATACAGTGTTTATGAACGCTAAATAGGTGCATCTAATTGTATGAGAATTTTAATTTTTTCTTATATTGTAACAGAAACGTTGCATTTCAAGTTCTTTTTTCGGGGGTGTCATTTTTTAACATCGTTGGTAGATAGTCATCGTAATACTATTTCCAATTATTGTACAATTTAAACCTGCAATTAAATTACGCTTCGATTTTTATAACGACTTGTTTGAAATGTCGTGAAAAAGAACTTATCTAAATTTAAACTTATTTATAAATGGAACTTTGTCTGTGTGTGTGTGTCTGTGTGTGTGTGTCCGTTACCTATAGACTCCAAAACGACTGAACCGATTTTCTTGAAAAATTTTACAGTTGTACTATAAGCGTCTGCGAGTGTTCTTGGCTAGGTTTTGTGTCGAGGTACCCTCGATAAATATCGAAAATCGATAATGGAAAAAATCGGGTTATAGAAGGAGTGGTCCGATTTTAATCAAATTTGATACACACATTGACAAAGACATAAGAAACGATATTCAGAAGTTTCAAGGTTGCAGTACTTACAATAGTGCAGAAAATCGATAATATATATAAGTTTTCATTGCACCCGAGCAACGCCGGGCTATACTGCTAGTATCTCATATAGAAATAGTTCATACAATTAGTAATTGTCATTACTCACATGAAGTACAGACATAGTATGTAGTTTCTGCTGTAAATTTTTTTTATCTCTAGTCGATTCACTTATCTCTTTAGGGAAAAGAAGTCACTTGGTGTATAGATGCATAGATGAGATATCATATTGTGTTTGATTGAATACAGCCTGTTGCAATGTTTCGTGCTTATCTTTTTTATCATTTAACACTCTTTTACTGTGAAACCAATAAATTTTAAACGCAAATTCTACTCCAGCAGCTTCTTTTCTCGCACTTCCCGCCTGTCGATTCTCTTCCTTTTACTTGCATCCCCAACAGCTATAATCTCCAAGAATTTAGATATAAAGTCAATAGTCATCTCCTATCTCACTAACCTGCATCCTCTCTCTCATGCTCCTTTCTCCGTCCACTCCACTCTCAACCGTATTCTCATCCTTCTCTTAACCCTTTCTTGACATCACCTGTAACTTAATACTCTTTCTCAGAACTTTCTTCCGATGTAACCACCCCCCTTCAAAACAGTGGCAATAAACTGCCTTGATATGATTATGAAAAAAAAAACACCACTCAAGGATATAAAGCCACTAGGACAACAGGGCTACTGAGAGTGAAAAAAGTGAGAAAAATTACTGATAAAGGACAATAAAAAGAGCAGAAGTCAAGAAGACAGAAGACTGCGATTGATATTGCATTTAAAAATTTGAAGATCGTAGCTGTCAGGGAAATAAGCTGAACGAGAGTTTTATAGGCGAGGAGTGCAAAAGAAGAAAATATAAGAATAGAACTTGCTGTTATACTTAGCAAATTAAATCTTAAAATGATGAGACCAAATTACCAATCTAGTATTACGTTTTAAGTTCATGAATTCGTGCTAATAAAGAGGAGTGCTCATGAGAACAATTACATTGAAAATATTTATAGAAAAAGGAAAGTCAAGCTCCGTTACGACAGTATGAAAATGACTGAAGCTGAGATGACAGGTCAGAACCGATAACATTGCAAATTCTTCTTTGGATTTCTTCATGAATCTTAAGCTAAGTATGAGAAGTACCAGACCAGATGTCACAACATTATTCAATCTACGTATGAACAGTCGTCTTATAAAGGTGCAAGACGGATTCGGGTAAGATTTCCTCACATGACACGCTGAAGGAACATTCTTAGTAGCAGTCTTAGCAAACTGACTCGTTTTAATCGTTCCAATTCCGATAAATGGAAAACGTTAACCGGAGAAGGCGCAATGGGTTACTATTTTGTAAGTTAGCATCAATCGTGCTGATACACGCCATCCACAACCGTCATGCAACCACAATAATATATCTGCCGACCTATGTAGCATCTACGAGGGTCATTGAATAAATAAAGTGAATTTTTCGCTATAAGGACTTCTACGAGGGTCATTGAATAAATAAGGTGAATTTTTCGGTATAAGGACATCTACGAGGGTCATTCAATAAATAAGGTGAATTTTTCGGTATAAGGAATTCTAATACAGATAGAAGCTTACTATTTTTTCAACGTAGTCGCCCAGCAGTGTCACACACTTTTCCCATCTGTGCAAAAGCTTCCGTATTCCCTCAGTGTAAAAATCTTTGGACTGGTGTCTCAGCCAATCGCTCACAGCACTTTTGACTTCATCGTCATTTTCAAACTTCGTGCCTCTTGTGAACGCTTTCAAGGGAACAAACAGGTGAAAGTCTGAAGGGGCAAGGTATCGGCTGTAAGAGGGATGAGGGAGCAGTTCCCAGCCCATCTCGTTGATGGTCTGCACTGTTTGGGCTGTTGTGTGAGGCCTTGCGTTGTCTTGATGCAAGACGACTCCATGTGACTGATGATCCCTGCGTTTTCTCTCATGGCCTCTCATTATCTTGCTGAATCAAAGTCAGACCTTAACTGTCCATAGTCACTCAAAGCAGAATCGGGACTTGATGATGGATGTGGAAGAATCTAAACACCGTCCATCAGTTTGGACTTTTCCTTAGTCAACCTGGCAGTGTATGGTCTTTCATTATCTTGTTGAAACAAAGTCAAGATTTGACTGTCCATAGTCACTCGAAGCAGAATAGGGATTGAATGGTGGATGTGGAAGAATCTAAACGCCATCCATTTGTTTAGACTTCTCCTTAGTCAACCTGGCAATGTGTGGCCACTCATTATGTTGTTGAATGAAAGTCAGACTTTCACCATCCACAGTCACTTGAAGCAGAATAAATACTTTGAATGACTATGGACAGTCATCGTCTGACTTTGTTTCATTAAGTAAATACGATGCCACACACTGCCAGATTGACTAAAGTGAAGTCCAAACTGATGGATGGCATTTCGAGTCTTTCATATCAACCATCCAATCCCTATTCTGCATTGAGTGACTTTGGACAGTCAAAGTCTGATTTTGTTTCAGCAGGATCATGAGAGGTGACACACTGCCAAGTTGAGTAAGAAGAAGTCCGAACAGATGGATAGCATTTCGAGTCTCCCACATCCACCATCCAGTTCCTATTCTGCATTGAATGACTATGGACAGTCAATGAGAATTTCAAACAGATGGATGGCGTTTAGAGTCCGAACATCCAACATCCAGTCCCGATTCTCAACGCCATCCATCTATTTGGACTTCTCCTAAGTCAACCCGGCAGTGTATGGCCTTTCATTATCTTGCTGAAACAAAATCAGACCTTGACTGTCCATAGTCACTCGAACGATAAAAGGGACTGGATGGTGTATGTGGAAGAAGATAAACGCCATCCATCTGTTTATACTTCTCCTTAGTCAACTTGACAATGTGTGGCCACTCATTGTCTTGTTAAAACAAAGTCAAACCATGACTATCTATAATCACTTGAAGCAGAATAAGGACTGGATGGTGGATGTGAAGACTCTAAACACCATCCATATGTTTGGAATTCTTATTAGTCAAACTGGCAATGTGTGGCATCTCATTATGTTGCTGAAACAACGTCAGACCTTGACTGTCCATGGTCACTCGGAACAAAATAGGGACTGAATGGTGGATGTGAAAAAAATCTAAACACCATCCATCTGTTTGGACTTCTCCTTAGTCAACCTGGCATTGTGTGGCCTCGTATTTACTTCATGAAACAAAGTCAGACTATGGCTGTCCATCGTCATTCAAAGCAGAATAAGGACTGGATGGTGGATGTGGAAGAATCTAAACGCCAACAATCAGTTTGGACTTCTTCTTAGTCAAGCTGGCAGTGTGTAGCCTTTCATTATCTTGTTGAAACAAAGTCAAACCTTGAGTGTCCATAATCACTCGAAACAGAATAGAGACTGGATGATGGATGTTAAGCCTCTAAACGCCATCCATCTGTTTGGAATTCTCATTAGTCAACATGGCATTGTGTGGCATCTCATTATGTTGCTGAAACAAAGTCAAACCTTGACTGTCCATAGTCGCTCAAAGCAAAAGAGAAACTGGATGGTGTATGTGGAAGAATCTAAACGCCATCCATCTGTTTAAAATTCTCCTTAATCAAACTTGGCAGTGTGTGGCCTCTCATTATATTGCTTAAAAAGTCAGACATTGAATGTTCATAGTCACTCCAAGCGGAAGAGAAACTGGATGGTGGATGTGGAAGACTTGAAACGACATCTATCTGTTTGGGCTTCTCCTTACTCAACTTGGCAGTGTGTGGCCTTTCATTTTCTTGCTGAAACAAAATCAGACCTTGACTGTCCATAGACACTCGAAGCAGAATAGTGACTGCATGGTGGAGTTGGAAGAATCTCAACGCAATCCATCTGTTTAGACTTCTCCTTAGTCAACCTGTCAAGTGTGTGGCCTCTCACTATCTTGATGAAACAAAATCAGATGTTGACTGTCCATAGTTACTTGAAGGAGAATAGGGACTGGATGGTGGATGTGGAAGAATCTAAACACCATCCATCTGTTTGGACTTCTCCTTAAGTCAACCTGACAGTGTGTAGCCTCTCATTATCTTGCTAAAACAAAGCCAGACCTTGACTGTCCACAGTCACTCGAAGCAGAATAAAGACTGGATAGTGGATTTGGAAGACTCTGAACGAAATCCATCTGTTTGGAGTTCTTCTTAGTCCACCTGGTAGTGTGTGGCCTCACATTATCTTACTGAAACAAAGTCAGACTTTGAGTGTCCATAGTCACTCGAAGCAGAATAGGGACTAAATGGTGGATGTGGAAGAATCTAAATGCCATCCATCTGTTTGGACTTCTCCTTATTCAACCTGGCAATGTATGGCCTCTCATTGTCTTGCTGAAACATAGTCAGACCTTGACTGTCCATAATCACTCGTAAGTCGGTTCTGACGTAAGTCAAATACTTTCTGTAATGAATGTCATTTATTTAACAGTAGTGTCATTTAAAAACAAGCAAAATTTTTTTCTTTATTTTTGAGGTTGAAAAACATCGTTATTCAGTTAAGTGTCATATGTGATACAATCTTTGGGCGATCATGTCTTGAAATGGAAACCTACTGCGGGAAAATCTTATGCCCAGTCAGTCATGTCTCTTTCGAGACACGATAGCCCAAAGCGTGTATCATATATGGCACTTAACTGACTGACTGATGTGTTGGACTATAAAGGAATTTGTTCGTCGTAGTTGGTTGGGACAACGTTCTATTATAAGATGTGCTGTTGCTGACAACTGGCACACCAGTCGATATTTTATCAATATCGATTGGGTCGATTAAAAAAATGGAGTATGATGGTGTAATACCCAAAATTCCTAATGATCTACGGATAAAAATATTACTGACTAGCAGTATAGCCCGGTGTTGCTCGGGGGCAATGAAAGCTTTAAAACTAATCCATGGTCCTGGAGCTCAGACTCAGCCTAAAAAATATTTGTGTGAAGTTTGGTGAGAATCGGATAAAAATTGTGGATTTGTATAAATATGACACACATACAAACATCTTGTCTTATATATATATATATATATATATATATATATATATATATATAATTGATTTTCTGCACTATTGTAAGAACTGCAACCTTGAAACTTCTGAATATCGTTTCTTATGTCTTTGTGTATCATATTTGATTAAAATCGGATTACTCCTTCTATAGCCCGATTTTTTCGATTATCGATTTTCGATATTTATGGGGGGTACCTCGACACAAAACCTAGCTAAGAACACTTGCAGACGCTTATAGTACAACTGTGTAAATTTTCAAGAAAATCAGTTCAGCCGTTTCGGAATCTATAGGTAACGGACACACACACTCGCGCACACACAGAAAGTTCTATTTATAAATAAGTTTAGATTATGAGTACTAGAACATCTGAGAGATGTATTCCACGAAATTGGAAAATTTTTATTCAAAAACCTACACATGAAAGACATAATAGCATTAAGAACTTCACAATATACGCCATTATTTTTATAGCTTTCAAAAACAAGTGGGTTAGGTAGTTGACCCGTTGCCTTCCCAGTCCCCTCTGCTTTTGATCTTGTGTCCTATGAGTTTTAAGGAGCATAGAAGTCGTTGAATTGGAAATTGATCCTAATTAAACTATAAAGTTTTAAGGCGTGTTGTGGAGTAAGTAGCCATGGTCAAATGCAAAATAAGTAACAGTCCAACAAAAATAAGTCCAATAAAAAGAACTGACAAAGTTTGCAATAAACAACAAGAAAAAGAAAAGAATATGGCAAAAAATAATTTAAGGCAAGCAAACAATATATGAAGGCAAATTAACAGTAATAAGGAAAAGCAACAGTAATATAACAAAAATTTCACAAACTAAGAATTGGCATTAACAAACTAAAGCAACCTAGCGTTTTGACTTCGAGACAAGACAGACCAGGATTGAGTCAGATGAGACCAAGAACCGGTCTATTTTATTTGCTAGGAAGAAATCCTAGGATGGATTTCTATGCTTTTTTTTTTTTTTAATTATATCACCCCGAGCAAGGCGAAAACGCCACTGATGCGCAGGGGGCTACGTAAGAGTGAAAAGATTGGAAAAGAGAAAAACCGGAAACCACATCCTAAACAGGAAACAAGGGATGAGCCTCTTCACCTGTTCAATATACGTGGGTGGAGTGTGAACCGGGCGATAGTTTAGTCTATCTACTCCAATTGAAACAGTAAAAGAAAAAGAAAAAAAGGAAGCAAGTTATTGGAGATGTTAAAGAAAGGATAAAAGAAAGATGGGAAATGAGAAGATAGAAGATGGCCATTGACGTTGCACTTAAAACTTTGCAGATTTTAGCAATCAGGGTAGCAAGTATACGGAAGGGAATTCCATAGGTGGGAAGTGTGAGAGACTGAGGGAGTAGAAGTGGCAGTTACAATTGACTATTTTGATAGTAAAAGGGTGAGACCTAGTTGCCAATCTAGTAGCACAAGTAAATTCATGTGGTTAGGGCACCTGGGAGGGAACCTAATTTTATAACTGCAATATTTTCAGAAACCACAAAAAAAAAACAGCATCACTAAATAAACTGTTATTATCCAAACTACCTATCTATATAAACTGTTACAGCACAAATACAATTCATTAAACAAAATTATCAAAATATCCAGTCACTCTAATAAATACCACAAGATATTGTAAAGTTTCAAATCAAAACAAGAAAAAATTCAAAAAAAATTTTAATGCTTGGTCATTTGGTCTGATTTTAAAAAATTGGCTAAGTTGAAAATTTTTTAGCACCCATTAAAGTCAACATTTCTAAATAGATTAAAACTAGCAAGTACTTTTGTAGCAGTGGAATAAGACAGCGTTTCATTTCGAGAAGTGTTGCCTTTCACAAAACAGTGAAGTTAATGTTTACTGGTCCTACGTTTTAATTTAAGAAAATGTGTCGATTCCTAGGCCTGTGAATCTTAATTTCTCTGTTTAATAATTATCTTGCTCACTATATATAAAGTTTATTGTAATAAAAACATGTCGATTTACGAACCAATTACATGATTTGTTTACGTTTTGGTTACAAAAGTAAAATTAACAAACATGAAGTGCAAAAGATTCTGAAGAGAGAGGATGATTTATTAATAGCGTTGCGCATTGTGGTGCAGTGGATATGGACTCGGAACGAGAAATCAGGGAGTCGAGTTCGAATTTCAGTTGAATTCCATGCATTCACTCACACACAAATATCCTTTGGAAAGGTATTAATCCGTCTGCTTCTCACCAGTTATGGGTTAAATAATAGAACAGACTGTGTTCTATAGCCTTGGCTGACAACCAGTCTACCACAAAAAGCAATGGCAACATACTGTTTGATAATCTTCTGCCCAGTCAGCCATGTCTCTTTCGATACATGATCGCAAAAAAGAGTGTATCATATATGGCCCTTAACTGACTGACTGAATTGTGCCTTATTTTGATGTAGGATTTTTTTCCCGGCCGCGTGCCTGTGTGTGCGTGTTCTTTGCAATAAGTGTGGAACTAACAAAACCCAAGACTGGAAATAACTATTTTAATTTGTGGTTGAAAGAGAGATTGCAAAATAGTATTTTGCAGAAAAAAAAAAGATTGATTTCCAGTTAACAAAGTGCTTCCCTTGAGTAGACGTTTTGTAGATAGAGATTTCTCCACTTGTTCCCACATCGAATGAGAAATCTGAAGTCAAGCTGTCAGGACAGGCCTCGTGTCTTCTGTAGCAAGGGTTGTGTGTAATTCATCGAGTTGGGCCTTTAAGTTGCAGCCTCTGAAAAATAAAATTGGAAAAGAGAGCGAATAGGGATCAGTCTGTGATTTATAGGACTTCCGGTTGTACATTTTCTTTAATAAAACATTTTTGGATTGGGAAACAATAATTACACCATTTATTTTTTAAGGCTGTAATGTCTACTTAAAAAACGTAGCCACTAACGGCCATTGTAGTAAGAAAGAATGTCGAATTCAAAAATCCATTAGTCGTTTAAAATTTCGTAAATATTGTGGAAAAAAGCGAACATGCGTAAGCAAACACGAAAACTGAGGAAGGCTGTTTTGAAAGTTACTCTTGGTAACTCGTTTCATTCCGTTTTCTCTTAGCATGCGTACGTCAAATAAAATTACAAAGACTGCTAACTCCAGACCAGTCATATACAAATTAACACGAATCAATCAATTGTAATAAATAAATCTAAAATTATTTATAAATGGAACTTTGTCTCTGTGTGTGTGTCTGTGTGTCCGTTACTCCACAATGGCTAATCCGATTTTCTTGAAAATTTACACAGTTGTACTATAAACGTCTGCGATTGTTCTTAGCTAGGTTTTGTGTCGAGGTACCCCTCGATAAATATCGAAAATCGATAATGGAAAAAATCGGGTTATAGAAGGAGTGGTCCGATTTTAATCAAATTTGACACACTCATAGACAAAGACATAAGAAACGATATTCAGAAGTTTCAAGGTTGCAGTACTTACAATAGTGCAGAAAATTGATAATATATATATATATATATATATATATATATATATATATATATAAGTCAAGATGTTTGTGTGTGTGTGTCTGTTTATCTATCTGTATGTCCTTTATACAAATCCACAATTTTTATCCGATTCTCACCAAACTTCACACAAATATTCTTTAGGCTGAGGCTGAGCTCCAGGACCATGGATTAGTTTTAAAGCTTTCATTACACCCGAGCAACGCCGGGCTATACTGATAGTAAATAAATAAATAAATTGTGACACATGCACATATATATGGAAACATACACACACTTACTTACGCGTTCACTCATATGAATGTATTAAATTTTGTTGTGACCATTGTATATTTGAATAAATGTAAGCTGTTTGCTGATTGGTTTGAGCTAGCCAATCAGAATCAAGGTACGTGAATCACATTTTTACCGCCAAATCGTAAGGATGTTTGAACGCCTATTTAAACGATTTGCCGCGTATTTTTCGCCAGTTGGTACAAGAAATCCTTCCACGCACGTCATGTAAAATATTAAATCCAACTCTTACAAATTCATTCTTCTGTACACTACAAAGATGAACGTTTTTGACGAACTCTAACATTTGCACAATTCTTTTATCAATAATATTCCTCACACAAATTTCTTATCACACTGATAAATCTTTCAGCGACAATAAACATTTCAACTTACCTCAAAAGCTTTAACACAATTTCATGCAGATCATGGAAGACACTTTCAAACAGACACTTCCAACGTCTGTGTAATGTATGTATTTCTTGTTATTGTTAATACACTCTATAGTTACAATTGATGGTTTGTCAATTTCATTCAACTTTTCATTTGCTTGTTTAATGAATGATTTCAACACTTATAAAAATAATTGTTGGTATGCAAGAATTTAGTTAGGAAGTTCTTTGGGAAGTGGCCGTGTGCCATGTAAAATTCAAACCTAAATTAACCTTGCATAGTAGGCCCTAACAAAATCAATAAATAAAACAAGACTAACTTTAGGGTAAAGCTAAGCACAGTGTCACACCTTTTCTCCAATTCTCCATACCGACCATATAATTAAAGACAGACAGACACGGTTATTTAAGCTGTACTTGAACATTAGAGTTAAGTAAACTTTATGATGAGGAGTTATTCTGGATGTCATTTCAGTTAAGGAAGTCAGTCAGTCAAGTACCATACGTGATACACGCTTGGGCGATCATGTCTCGAAAAAGACATGACTGACTGGGCAGAATATTATCCCGCAGTATATTGTCATTGTTTTCTGCGGTAGACTGGTTGCCGACCAAGGCTATAGAACCAAATCTGTCCTGTTTATTTAACCCATAACTGGAAGGAATAGGTGGATTAATACCTTTCCCAGGTGAATGCAATGAATTCAGCTGGAATTCGAACTCGGCTCCCCGATTTCTCGTTCCGAGCCGATATCCAATGCACCACAAGGCACATTTAAGGAAGTAACGTGAAAAAAGAAAAAATGTAAATTGTAAAAAATGTTACGTTTTACACCACTGGTGGAGCAAAGAGTAACAGACAGTGGCGCACAATGTAACTTAGTGGGGTAAATTGTAACCATTAAAATTAGGTCAGTGAAAACATTCTGATATCTGACTTAGGCTAAGCTTCAAATCTAAATTTATAAAGATACCGTCACGAATTCGGCGAAAAAAACAGCATAGTATGAAAAAAAAAAAAGATAAAAGATCCCAAACTAAATAAAAACAAAGTTTTATCGGCAAAATGTTCATGTTATTAAGAAGATAGATCAAAGTATTTTTTAATTATTTTTTAAAAAAATTTTAAATTCTTTCTAACAGGTTCGAAATTTTGTTAAAAAAAAACTTGTTTTTCTTTCGTCCGTGAATGATGCAATTTTTACAAGGGTTTACTACGGTAAACGTAATATTACGTGAGTCGCATTTTTGCCGGTGAAAAACACATTAATTTGGAGATTCTTGCAAAAATCAAATAATGGTCAGATTTTGACAAGAAAATCTTGGTAATATATATATATTTTTTTTTTTTACCAAGATTTTCTTAACATACTTATTTTAAAAATTATAAGTATGTTAAGAAAATCTTGGTAATATATATATATATATATTACCAAGATTTTCTTAACATACTTATTTTAAAAATTATTTCAGTCATTTGTGAATCAGTCCTGAAATTTTCATCAAAATTTTCATCAAAATCAAATATATATATATATATATATATATATATATATATATATATATATATATATTACTCCCATCACTAATTAATTTCCTGAAATGTCTAGAAATTCGCGAGAGTTCGTCAAATACCTAATATGAATTAAATTCATGAGTTATTGGGGATTGCTAATGAACTTTTTTTTCTCTAAACAAGTCCTTTTTTTAAAAAAATATACTCCGAATTGTGAAAACAAAAATGCAATATAACTATGCCATTTTTAAATAGATAAACCTTTAATTGGTTTTATAAAACAATATAATAAAACAATATAAGGATATCATAGTCTGAAGAGAAAAAAATTTTCAATGAATAAGGAATTTTTACAATAATGGTTTTCATTTTTATTATTTTTTATTGTAATAATTTATAAAGTTACAAAAATCTTTTAAAATTTCCTCCTTCATCGTTAATGCTAGGTTCTTAAGTTAATACATGAAGACAATATTTACTAATCGAAAATTGAAAAGCTTAATACAAATAATTGAATCATTCGATTTTTAAAATAATTAAAACATTTTATTTGTGTGCATACTGATGACCAGTATTTTCTTTTTATGGGTGACCGTACGTGATACATATCATTAAGCGGTCGCGTGTTTCAAATGTTGTGCGCCTTACAGGAAAAACATCTTAATAAACATTTTTGGCACGGTACAGTTCTTTCATCTCACTTCTGTGTTTCTTTTGCCTTACGTTTCAACGTTCAATGAGCTTTGCAAATCATCCTTCAAAATATAAAGCAAATTTTATATTTTAATTCCTAGTTTCTTAATTTTGTTAAAAATACGTGGAGGTACCTAAAAAAAATATGAAAAATACATATTAAATATATTAATGAAAATTAATAAATGACATAACATTTCATAAATTATTGAGTTACGTCTGCCATGTTATATATATATATAAGCTAATATTTTTATTCTTCGTCGGTGGCGGTTGTATGGGGTAAGAGGGTAGTCGGAGAGAGATCACATACACGCAGAAGATGTCGGGGAATCGTTTGCCAGTCTCTTCTTCTTCAGTCAGTGGGAATCTCTCTTCTCTTTCTATCTTTAACCCAAAACCCCAGACTTATACAACACCCTAATTCCTGAGCAGTTTTGCTTTTTCGGGTTGTCGCTTAATTGACGTCATCTACGGCCAGATATATCTGTCAATCATCTTTGGCGGCTACAGCCTTTCAAGCTGATTGTCGCCTTTGATGTTGCACCCCGCTGCCACCATCCACGGCCGGATATTTTTGTCAATCATATTTTTGCCGGTCAAGGTAACATTTACAATTCTGCTCTTCTCGTTTTTTTTTTGTTTTTGTTTTTGTTTTTTTCGTTTTTGATATTCAAGCGATGAGGCGAGAAAAGGACAGTAATAATTAAGAAAAATAACACAAGAGCCATTGTGGTGAGAAATAATAATTTCACCCCTAAGTCCACGTGTTACTTTTTACTTTGTGTGCCGCTTTATTAAAGACATTTTTAACTAAAGCACATCATGAAGACCTAAATCCTGAAAACTGTGACTTATTAAGCGAAATCAGCTTGTTATGCATTACTCTACACAGCAGGTTCTCTTATTGGATAGTCGGATTTTAAAAACGGATATTTTCAAGTTTGTATATACTAATATATGTGCGTTGTGGTGCAGTGGATATCGGCTCGGAACGAGAAATCAGGGAGCCGAGTTCGAATTCCAGTTGAATTCTTTGCATTCACTTACGTCCTTGGGAAAGGTATTAATCTTTATCTTCCTCCAGTTATGGATCAAATAACAGAACAGATTGCCTTGGCTGGCATCCAGTCTACCGCAGAAAGTAATGGCAATCTACTGCGGGATAATCTTCTGCCCAGTCAGTCATGTCTCTTTCCAGACATGATCGCCCAAAGCGTGTATCACATATGGCACTTAACTGACTGACTAATATATACAAATATATAAAAATAAATGGGAGAAAAAGCAATGATAAAAAAAGAGAATCAACATGAATTACAGACAGATTACAATTAAACCCAGTAACCATTCCCTCCACTTTACAAAGGGAAGGCTTCTAAGACTTAATATAAATAGTCAAAATCGCAATCAAATGACAATCTGAATGTGCTCTACTGACTACTGTGGAACTAATCAGATTATTTATTAGGTGTCCTGCAATATTTGCTGTTCATTTTTTAAATATATTTTATAAAGAACTGCAAGGTAAACATGATTTATTTGGGAAAGATATAAACTTATTGATAAATGGAACTTTGTGTGTGTGTATGTGGCTGCGTGTGTGTGTGTGTCCGTTACCTATAGACTCCGAAACGACTGAACCGATTTTCTTGAAAATTTACACAGTTGTACTATAAGAATCTGCGAGTGTTCTTAGCTAGGTTTTGTGTCGAGGTACCCCCCATAAATATCGAAAATCGATAATTGAAAAAATCGGGTTATAAAAGGAGTAGTCCGATTTTAATCAAATTTGATACACTCATAGACAAAGACATAAGAAACGATATTCAGAGGTTTCAAGGTTTCCTCCATATCTTCCTGTCTCTTGTAGACTTAATAAGTTGTATCTTGTTATTTTTCCCAAACCTTGTTTTGTCATCTATTTGCTCAAACCCATCAAGTGCGTCATGCGCTGTTTTATCTTGCTATTCTTTCCTTTTAATCGCCCCGTGAGAGGATTATATTCTCCAAGCCCTCCTTCCTCATTACATGTCACAGAAATTTTAACTGCTTTTTCCTGATGTTAAGTATGAGTTTTCTTTTTTTTTTTCCATTCTTTTCAAAACATTCTTCTTTTGTAAAACCACATTTCTGTTGCGACGCGTCTCTTCTTCATGTCTGATAAGATTGTCCCGCATTCGCTGCCATACAGGAAGACGTATATCACGTAACAGTTCAATACTTTTTCTTTGTTTCAAACGAAATTTTCCTTTTGCTAATACTCTGCTTAGATTTTGGAATGCTTTTTTTTGTCCATCCCAATTCGCCTTCGGATCTCAGTGTCGCACTTTCCGCATTCTGTTAGAACACTTCTCAGGTATTTAAATTTTTGTACCTGATTTTAGTATCCCCAACCTGTAACTGACATTATGGGCTACTCATTTTGCTGATGACCATGCATTTAGTCTTCTTTTAGTTGATGTTTAGTCCTTTTTTTTCACACTTTATTTCCTTAAATTATGTACGAGATTTTGTAGGTTTTTTTTTCAGTGTCTGCTATCAGCACTGTGTCATTTTCATATCTTTTGTTGTTAAAATTCTGGTAGAATTTCTAGATTGCTAAGAATTGTCTCGATGTATAGGTTGAATAAATCCGGTGAGAAGACACATCCTTGTCTTACACTTCATTCTATCTTTATGTATCTGCTGAACTCGTTTTCTTTCCGTATGCAGACGGTTTGCTACCAGTATGGGTTCTTGATAATGTTTTTTTCCGAATATGTCAAAGTTGCCGAGCAGCTCTAGCAGATCTTTGTGGGGTACGTTGTCCAACGCATTTGCAGAGTCTATAAAACACAGGTACACATCCTTCTGCATTTGTATTGCTCTTTCTGATAACATTCTGAGCATAAATATCGAGTTTCTTGTTTCGGTGTCTTTGACGAACCCGCACTGTTCTTGTCTTATCTATGGCCTGATACTGACCTGATTCTGCTGCCCGCTCTGTTCATCAGAATCCAGAAGATGAGTTTTGTTATCTGGCTCATTAAGCTGATTGTTCGGTGGAGTTCACATTCGTTTGCGCCTGGTTTCTTAGGCAGTGCTATAAAAATTGATCTGCTTATGTCTTCCGGTATATCGCCACTGTTATAGATTTAATCTATTATTTCTGCAATCTTTTCTATGTAAAAATTGCCTAAGGCTGTCAGAATCTCTATTACAATTCCGTCTTGTCCTGCCGCTTTGTTTCTTTTCAATCTGGCCAGTGCAGCATCCACTTCGTTTTTTTAATATTTCCGGCCCGTCGATATTTCTGTGTATTGCCGATTGTTCTCTTTCGTAGTGGAAGAGATCTCCAATATATTCGTCCTATTGACAGAGTAATTTTTCTTTCTCTAATATGAGCGTTCCATCCTTGGAATTTATGAATCCCGTTGATGAGCATGTCTTTTGTCCTGGTAGTTTTCTTATTTTTGCATCTATGTCACCTTTAGTTGTGTCACGCAGTCTCTACATATATCTGCACATTTTTCGATGAGCCAATCTTCTTTAGCCTGTCTGCATTTTTTATTTCCTTGTGTAGTTTTGCGTATTCAGAGCGGATCTGAAGGAGACTACTACCACCGCCATTCGAACGGATCTGAAAGAGACTACCACCACCTTTAAATTTGTTGTTTTTCTTTTTTTTTTTTTTACTTTTTTCAGTGCAATCTTATTGATTAAACCCTACACTTTCCGATTGACAAAAAATAAAATAAAATAAAATAAAATAAAATAAAAAAATTTGGAAAAATTTCAATATTTAAACAATTTTAGGAGGGGGGTCTCAGTTTCTCATACAACCTTATGTCATTTGTTTTGGAATTACCAAAAAACGTCCCATTCCTAATGGACATACTTTTCTTGCATTCGGAACATCTCAAGCAAACTTTATTTCTTTTGAAGTTTGAACATGCCTTTACATACATAGCATGCTCACAGGAACACAACTTGCTCTGTGCAATTAACTTTTTAGCTTGCTAAAAAAAAAAGGGCAAAAACTCGTTAAAAAAGAAAAAACATAAACAAAGCGACCCCAACGCGAGTGGTTCCAAAATGGGGGATCGATTTGTTATAAGATTGTTTAAATAATGAAATTTTTCCAACTGTTTTTTGATGATCGGAAAGTTTATGTAATGATCGAGAACACTGCGCTAAAAATGTCAAAAATATCAAAAACAACATTTAAAGGTGGTGGTAATCTCCTTCAGGTCGCTCCGAATGGCGGTGGTGGTAGTCTCCTTCAGGTCCACTGTTTTTTCTTCGACATCCATTTTCTATTGGGGTGATGTCGTTTACTAATGTCAGTAAAGCTTCTCATATTGTGTCCCATTTCGGGTCTTCATTTCCATTTTGTTCCTCGCATTTTCTTTTTTACACTGTCCGTATATTTTTTCTTCAAGTTCGGGTCATTCATATGTCTGTTGCATTGCAATTTGGGTGCTTCTTCAGTTTCTGTAGTTTCATTGTTAGTTTACCTATAACAAGGAGGTGATCGCTTCCGCAGTCGGCACTTGGATAGGTTTTGCAGTGAACAACTGTATTCCTGAACTTCTTGTTGATAGTTATGTCGTCGATTAGGTTTTTAGTTTCTCCTCCTGGGATTTTCCATCTCCATAGTCATATTGGATGTTCTTGGAACCAGGTGTTGGTTATTACCTGATCATTCACTTTGTACGATTAGACCCATTTTTCTTCGCGTTCGTTGCAAGTTCCTAGTCCGAAATTGCCACCTATTTCCCCTTCCCTCTCCTTGCCGACTTTGGCATTCATGTCTACCATAACAATTATAATTTCATGCAATTTACACTGAAACTTGCATGGAGTAGAAAGATTCGATTTCTTTTTCTGTACGTTGTGTTGTTGCTGCATGCACGACTCTGATATGTTAAAGGTTTTTCCTTTCAGTTTAACTAGAATAATTCTTTCAGATATATGGCAGTATCCCGAAATGCATGTCTTCATGTCTTGATCCACTTTCAATCCAACTCCTTTTTCATTTTTCTCTCTGCCTGCATACTTAATCCTGTGGTTGTCACTGGCAAAATCTTCGTTGCTTGGACACCTAGTTTCTTCTTCTTCTACGTGCCCTGTCCCTTCAGGACGTAGTTTCACAGACACCTAAAATGTTGGTGTTTAACCTCCTCATCTCCTGTTTTACATTTTTTTTCCGGCTGGCCACAGTTGCTTAATATTTTAACGTTTCATGCCCCGGGAGTTATTTTCTGTTGGACGCTAACAGTTTCTGGATAACGGTCCGGTGAAACCTGTCGCTCATGTCGCTTCTTTCCAGACAAGAAATCAGTTACGATGAATTTTATCCCTTTTACACCATTTATGCTAGCAGTGGCTGGATGATAGGTCAGGTGACACCTGTAGCTGTTATCGTTCTTTACAGGGCGAGGAGTTAATTCCCTTAGACTTAACCCCCTTCACGCCGTTAGATTTCATATTTTGATTGTTTATTGCCATGATGTTTCTTGGGATTAATAGTGAAGTGGTTTCCCGTTGCCTTCTCCACGGTGATTTATTGAAACACCACCTCTAGGTAGCTGGCCATAGACTAACCGTGAGTTCTTCCGCCCTTTGGTAGAGCTTATATTTATCCTACTGGTTTGCTAAAACCCACCTCACTCACAAGAACATGGAGTGGGGTAGTCGGTGAAATACCTACCTACCTACCTACCTACCTACCTACCTACCTATACTAAGCAATATGGAGAAATGATAAACTTTAAAAACATTAGCTACTCACGCATTTACGCATCGTTCATTCAGTAATGAATTTAAACACTCTCGGCTACTGACGTGTGTTTACATTGTGTATATAACACGCTAAAATCCGCCTTCCTCCGCCGAGCGCCCATAGTTTAGAGGTTAGAATCGACGACTGGTGCCAATTCGGTCGGGTTTCAGTCCTGGCTAGAAGCAATCGGATGTCTAACCGTATTGATGAGCTGTGATACAGCGAATCAGATCTGTCTGCGGATGACTATATATATAACAGTTTTCATTTTTTTTTTTATCTGTTACGAGGAAAAGGTTTATTGATTGCCGTTAGTGGAGTAGGAGAAAGAAGGCTTGGCGAAAAGAGACAGAAGAAAGCAGGGAATACTCTATTTTATGGATGGTCGAACAGTTATTAGAAGATATAGCAAGAATATATATCTTACTAAGAGCTACAATGGACAGAAAGTTGTGGAGTGCTATGATCGCCAACGCTCAGAAGATACACAGTGCAAAGAAAAAGAAAAGTTTGTACTCACCACAAAATACTTATTAGATAAACACTTAGATGAGTCAGGTTCAAGTTTACACGACTATAAGCCCCAATGAGAATCGAAGTAACTTCATTAGAAAATATTTTCTGAGACAAGCTGGCTGCCATTACCTCATAATTGGCGCTCGATGTAGAAATTTACTAAGCTTAGCCGGGTTTTACATGAGCACAAGAATTATAGCACACAGTAAATATCGAGCTTGTAGCGTAGGGAGCTGGTTGATTTTTCTTTGATTCGGCCTTGTGTCAGACTTAACCGAACTCCCTACAGCTTACAAGTTGTATGCAGAATTATCATCAGAAGGTTGGTTGCCGGCAGGTTGGAATATGTGGGTTAGTGTAGAAGAGTGGAATAATAAAATATACATTTTGAATGTTAAAATAGAAATTTATTAAAAGGAGAAATAACTTAAGTTGTAGAAGTTAATGTTCAATTAGAAACATTATTAAGAGGTTAAGGGTAGAGTTTCGT
This sequence comes from Ascarosepion bandense, assembly GCA_037127315.1. Taxonomy (NCBI): domain Eukaryota; kingdom Metazoa; phylum Mollusca; class Cephalopoda; order Sepiida; family Sepiidae; genus Ascarosepion; species Ascarosepion bandense. Next base: position 1,080,331 of record JBBBDQ010001602.1, on the reverse strand, counting down.
TCAAAGTGTTCGTAGTAGTAATTGTTGAAACAGATAAGGAGAAAGAGAAAGAGGATAATGTCCGAGTTGACCCGAAGCTTCTCTCCTTACATTTTAACGGTGTCTCTCGCTGCTCCCATCTCTGACTCTTGACTGATGCCCAGGTTATTTATATAGTCCTTTTGAATTTAGCACTGGATCGCCAAGTCCTTTCAAGTCTTACAAGTCGCTCCCATTGGTCAAAAATCATTTTAACACTTACTTGCGAAATCTGGTTTCTTTTTCGTTAAGTAGGTGGTCGATCCTTTTTCTATTTGGGAAAACCAAAAGTGAAAAGTGAAAAAGAAGGTTGATTTGAATTAATTTCTTATCCGCTACAAACTCTCTACACCAACGAATATTTGTGTTTTCAGTTCACACTCCTTCTTGAAAATTCCACTTCTTAATTCTAACCGACCTAGCAAAAGTTGTTTTCTTTTCCATTTCTATGAGATAACGCAACTTAAGATATGTTATTGTCTAAATAACTAATTACAATTCATTAAGAGAAAAAAATAACTTCTAGCGTCTCCGCCTAAAATTTGAAAATTCATTTCTTATTTATTTGGTTATTTGTCGATTGTTGTTGAGTCCTTAGCTGTCAGTGAAGTTCTGAACGAATTTTCGGCACTCTACTCCCTGGTCAAGTTATCATCAACCTGACGAGGGCGTAGAGCGCCAAAAATTCGTTCAGAACTTCACTGACAGCTAAGGACTCAACAACAATCGACAAATAACCAAATAATTCAGCAATGCTGCTCAAAAAGAATATGAATACGTATTCCTTATTTATTTATTATTATTTTTTCTAAATAGTAGTAAATACCTTCGCTTACCGTCTGGTTTATACTCCTCCTCAGTATGGGTTTATCATTTGCTGTCAATTTAGGACTAGCTTTTCGGTTCATTCTAAATTATACTTTAACTGTATACTTCTAACGTCTCCGCCTTACCACTGAAATTTTATTCATATATATTCAGTAATAGTAGACAGGTTCGCCTATCGCCTGGTTCATTTTCCTTCTCGGTCTTTTGAACAAGAGTAAAGGTTTATCTTTTTTTACCTGTTTAGGATTGTTCTTTTTTTCTGCTTAATATTTTTTATATTCTCTAATATTCAGTAACCACTTGCGTCCTAGTGTCTTTATCGCCTTGCTTGAGGTAAAATAATTAAAAAAGGAAGTAAAAAACTGCATCCCTGTCGGTGAAAATTTCCTGTGTCTTTCATGAAAAAAAATATTGTTTCCAACTGGTGATCGATAGTTGAGGAGTGTTGTTGAAGTAGTAGTTGCTAGGAAAAGGGCGAGCAAATATTTGACATTATATATATATATATATATATATAAGTGCAACTGAGCAGTCAGCATTAATCTGCGACAAACTCTTTGTACTTATCGACAGTCTATCAAGCACTTTACGATAAAAAACCTGCTTGCCAAAATACATTTTATCAGTAAAACCACTGAGAAAGCAACAACCTTGGCGCTAAGCACTATCTATCTATCTATCTATCTATCTATCTAGTCATCCGCAGACAGATCTGTTTCGCTGTATCACAACTCATCAGTACGGTTAGACATCCGATTGCTTTTTACCCAGGATTGAAACCCGACCGAATTAGCATCAGTCGGCGGTTAGACCTCTGAGCTATGGGCGCTCGGTAGAAGAAGGCAGACTTATATATATATATATATATATATATGTGTGTGTGTGTGTGTGTGTGTGTGTGTGTGTGTGTGTGTGTGTGTGTGAGAGAGAGAGAGAGAGAGAGAGAGAGAGTCAGTCAATCAGTCAGTTAAGTGCCATACGTGATACACGGTTTGGGCGATCATGTCTCGAAAGAGACATGACTGCCTGGGAAGAAGATTATCCCGCAGTAGGTTGCCATTGCATTCTGCGGTCGACTGGTTGCCAACCAAGGCTATAGAACACAATCTGTCCTCTCATTTAACCCATAACTGGAAGGAAGAGACGGATTAATACCTATCCCAAGGGTATTTGTGTGTAAGTGAATATAAGGAATTCGACTGGAATTCGAACTTGGCTCCCCGATTTCTCGTTCCGAGCCTATATCCACTGCACCACAATGCACATCCATTATATATGAAAAAGACAAAAAAACCAAAAAAAACAAAAAAACAAACGCAATTGTTTTTCATAATGTAGATTTGTTCATATTTTATTTTGTATATTTCGCTACACGTGTTTCGAGTCTTGTGATCCTCTTCAGGCAAAGAGTGGATGCTTGTAAGAAGTGACTATTACTACACACAAAAGACAATTGTTTAAAAAAATTTGACATAAGAAGAAATGATTCCGATAAAAAAATATAATATGTACAACCAACCATTCTTCGCCTGAGGAGCATCACAAGACTTGAAACAAAATAGCAAAATATACAGAATCAAGTATGAACAAATCCACACAATAATAAAAATTATAAAAACAAAAACAAAAATCTTTTGTGTTCTTTTCTATTTTTCAAATATACCTTTTCCTCTCATTGGAACAACAATAATCTCTCCCTCCTGGATAATATCCACTGAGCTTTCTATTTTTATCTATTTTTATCTGTTTAATATTTTATATTAATTAAATGAAATCTCTTGGATTATCCCATTTTACGGGTTTGCCATTTTCTCCTTTGAGCATTCTGGAAGAATTGTAGACTTTGAAAAAAACAAAAAAAAAAAAACAGTAGCTACTCTAGCATCTACGCATCTTTCATTCAGTAATGAACTAGAACACTCTAACTACTGGCGTATGAATACATGGTATATCACACGCTAAATATCTGCCTCTTTCTACCGAGCGCCCATAGAGGTAGAATCGCCGACTGATTCAGTCGAGTTTCAATGTTGAGTAAAAAGCAGTCGGATGTCTAACTGTACTGATGAGCTGTGATACAGCGAAACAGATCTGTCTGCGGATGACTATATATATATATAGGAAAACTACTAAAAAGTTGTAATTTTAAAACTTACAACTTTTTTAAAAACTTACAACTTTTTCGTAGTTTTTCCTGTACATATTAAGACAGTATACGTGGATCATCATTATGCTATATATATATATATATATATATATATATATATATATATATATATATATATACCTAGTGAGCCAGACCGACCTAGCTAGGTTTCACCAAAACGGATCGTCAGGGAAAGCTGCTAACGAGGAAAGAAACAAACGAGATGTATGAAGGAAATTCAATCAACCCACGTGACCAACACGTGACCAGGTATGTTTTTTCGCTCTACCTAAGTATTGATCGCTTTTTGTTAGTTGATTACTCGTATCGGGCATATGTGTTGTGGTGCATTGGATATCGGTTCGGAACGAGAAATCGGGGATCCGGGTTCGAATTCCATCTGAATTCATTGCATTCATTTACGCGCAAATACCCATAGGAAAGGTATTAATCCGTCTATTCCTTCCACTTATGGGTTAAGTAACAGGACAGATTGGGTTCTATAGCCTTGGCCGGCAACCAGTCTACCGCAGAAAGCAATGGCAACCTACTGCGGGATAATCTGCCCAGTCAGTCATGTCTCTTTCGAGACATGATTGCCCAAGTGTGTATCGCGCATGGCACTTAACTGACTGACTACGTGCTGAATCGGTCCGAACCCTTTTGACTGATGTTCATGTACTTAGCTCTTTCTTGTTTTTTTTCCCTTCTTCGTAGACTTGTGGAAGGTTTTTCGACACGAGTGTAGTTATAATCTCATATATATATATATATATATATATATATATATATATATATATATGCAATTTGTTATATGCTCGGTACTTATTTGAAAGTGCTCAATATCAGTGATAGAGCTAACATATTCATAACATTATGTGTGCGTGCGTGCGTGCGTGCGTGCGTGTGTTTCACACTTCTGATATTTTGAAGAGGAGTAGAGGTTTTTATCTCTTGCTTCATGTTCAGGATTCGGTTTCCGCTTTCTTCTCAAGTCTTTTCATTCACTTCCATTTCCAGTAGACCATTGCGTGTTAAAGGCACTAACGCTTTGCTTGGCGTAAATTGATTAAAGAAAAAATATAAAGATTCCTAATTTATTCTAGATTTGTAACTCAATATGTATATGTCTATTAATTGCGTCTTCGGCCTAATTCTCGTGTGTCGTTTTTCAAAATTAATATAATGTACGCTGCAATTTTTTTATCCATGCCTGAGTTTGTGAAATCTTTTGACCCCCACAGAAAACAATATATCCACTCTGTCACAAAGGTGTTAATAAAAAAACGTTATTTTATATAATACAGGCAAGTGAAAAAAAAAAAAGAAGAAATTAAAGAGACAGAAGATGATTTTTATTTTTCATTTATATTTGATAATAGAATCTAAAGACCAAAATTCGAGTGAAAATGTTGTAAATTGGCATGAAATATTTATCTTCACCCCACATACTCAAAGTACTAACTGGTGTATATATATATATATATATATATATATATATATATATATATATATTTTGTTGTGTTGCTTGGTTTTGGTATAATTAGAAGATAACACAAACTTGAATTAATGATGTTTATTTTTGGTATAAAACTTTAGGTTTTTACATCAAGTTACAACCTTTAAATTTTGTGTGAATACAGGAGCAGATTAGGTAAATTCTCTTCACAGTGGGATGCTAGTAGTAAAACGAGCCTATCCCTTCTGGACTCTAGTGGTCAACTCTAGCGTCTTCTTTTTAGGTTTCATGTGCGTTGTGGCGCAGTGGATATCGGCTCGGAACGAGAAATCGGGGAACCGAGTTCGAATTCCAGTTGAATTCCTTGCATTCACTTACGCGCAAATACCCTTGGGAAAGGTATTAATCCGTCTCTTCCTTCCAGTTATGGGTTAAATAACAGGACGGATTGGGTTCTATAGCCTTGGTCGGCAACCAGTCTACCGCAGAAAGCAATGGCAACCTACTGCGGGATAATTTTCTGCCCAGTCAGTCATGTCTCTTTCGAGACATGATCGCCCAAAGCGTGTATCGCGCATGGCACTTAACTGACTGACACAAAACTACTGTCCTTAACTCCTACTCTTACTCCTACCAAAAGAAAGTGTTTCTTATTTTGCCGCCCAATTTTGAATTCTTGGCGTCAGTGTGTCTATCTTTTTCTATTTTTAGAACACTCGCCATTTTATAAAATATAACATATTCATCCGCAGACAGATCTGTTTCGCTGTATCACAGCTCATCAGTATGTTTAGACATCCGATTGCTTTTTACCCAGGATTGAAATCCGACCGACTTGGCGTCAGTTGGCAATTCTACTTCTGAGCTATGGGCGCTCGGTAGAAGAAGGCAGACTTTTAGCGTATGATGTATCATACGACAGTAGTTAGAGTGCTCTAATTCATTACTGAATATATATATATAATAACATAAATTTCGAATTTCAAAACCGTTGTATGATCATTTCTACATGAAATCCCTAAGAGAGATTTCACGCATCATCGGCAACTTATACTCAAATATATATTATAAGGAAGTGAAAGAACAGATAGATTAAAACCCACTGTTAATACATTTACTTTTGTAAAGAGTGTTCAAGTACCGAAACCAAACATCCCTTTCTGCGTATTTTTGGCAGTTAAAAGATACAAATAAAACTCTGAAAGTAATGGAAAATTCAGTAAAAAGAAGGAATCTGTAAATAATTCTATGACCTTTGCCCTCTGTGCTTGAATGAAAAGCTGCAGATTATCAATCAGTTAAATGCCATGCGCGATACACGCTTGGGCGATAACTGACTGGGCAGAAGATTATCCCGCAGTAGGTTGTCATTGTTTTCTGCGATAGACTGGTTGCCGACCAAGGCTATAGAACCCAATCTATCCTGCTATTTAACCTGCAGATTATAAGGTCCCCTAAAAATAATGTACTGATGAATCGTAGGGATGAATTAAAGGTTTTATGCAAACATCAAAAATATTTATCTCTCAAATTTAATTAATTACAATTGTTCATTTATATCTTATGCTCTTATTAGTTAAAATATTTTATTAAAATAAATGACCCACACAGAACTTATTTGGTTTTCTTAACTCTAATATACCTGAGTATACCATAATTACTTAATTCTAATTCTAACGTAAACATTCCAGCCCCTTTACTTATGAGAGGCTGGAATTTTTAGATTTAAAAAAAAAATCTAATTTAAAAAAAAAAAAGAAAAAAAAAAGACAAACTAAAATCGAACCCGCTGTTAAAAAATATTGTCTATCCATTGAAATAATATAAGGTCCCACTATGTATCTTACACAGGTAAATTATTTTTCTTTAAAATTTAATTAATTACAATTAATTCATAACTTATGCTTCAATATAACTTAAAAATTAAAAGTTATTTTCTAAAATAAATGACCCACACATAACTTATTTGGTTTTCTTAACTCTAATATACCTGAGTAAACCATAATTACTTAATTCTAATTCTAACCTAAAGAATCCATCCCCTTTAACTGATGAGGTAGTACAAAATCAAATTAAAAATCAAATCAAATAAAACCCAACCTGCTGTTAAAAATTATTGTCTACCCATTTCAATAATGTATGGTCTCAGGATATATCTTACCCAGACAAAATTAAAAAGTGTCATGTCTTGGCTTTATGCTACTTTGTACCCTTTCGCGACCCAATTTTTCAACCTGATTCTCACTTTTGATTGAACAATATTGTCACACCTACCGGCATATCGTCTAACTTTCTCCAACTATCACTCCTTAATTTTCTGAATAACCATGAATTCTTCTTATATTTTCTAAATAAATCATTTTCACCATTTGTTTTTTTGGTAGGTGTTTGTTTAACCCTCTAGGGCCATTCGTATCATATTTGATACAGTATGAAAACAAGCCTTGAAAGAAATATTTTCCTGAAAAATTTTTTAAGAGAAATATTTTATAAATTTCAAATGAAAGCAGTACTGACTGCTCAGTCAATGAATACCAAATGTTTCCTTATAGGGAAATACCAAATGTTTCCTTATAGGGAAATACTGTATCAAATATGATACGAATGGCCCTAGAGGGTTAAATGAGATTTAATTGAGATTCGTTCAAAGGGATGCAGCCTCCGTCTTTGAGTCAGTTTCGTCATTTAAACACGCACCTACCAAACCCTACCCGGAATATACTTGTTGACAACACAATTACCATAGCATCATCCACATGAATAAAAAAAAAAAATTAAAAAAAAAAAGAGACTGTAAATAATAAAAGCCTTATTAAAACGAAAAATCCAACACCCAATAACATCATCTATGAACACGCTAACAACATGCTTACCGTGTTCGGTACATAACACATACCACTACTCTATATCATACATAACACCACTTACATTATATTACAGGTAAAATTATAGTCATCCTCGAAAATGGCTAAAAATATAGCCGAAAGTGCTCGGAACAACAAAATATTTGAACAATTTTAATATAATTAATGTCCTCAAAAAAAAAAAAATCATAAGATCACATGAAAAATTACATAAAAGCTTAACCACCATATCGTGTCTGTCATTTTTAATGAAACCTGCATAAAAGAGAGATTGCTGCTAAACTATATATATAAATATATATATATATATATATATATATATATATATATATATATACTAGCAGTATAGCCCGGCGTTGCTCGGGTGTAATAAAAGCTTTAAAACTAATCCATGGTCCTGGAGCTCAGACTCTTTGGACGTTGGTATGAAAGACTAAAAAGCAATAGTTGTTTCCAGTTAAAGCGAAACCGTAGACTGAAAGAAAAATGAATGGTTGTAAGTCAAATTTTGATTTTCTGATATCGATATCAAATAAGTTTTTTTCGTTGTAAACTGAATTTTGAAGGCTAAATAAGTCCTCTGAGTAAATGGTATCATGGCTGAGACTAAGAACTACAATTATACCTACTTAGAGCCAAACCCGAAGCAAAATAAAAGGACTGAAAAAATACAGACATACAGGCAGATAAACAGACACACACAAAAACATCTTGCCTTTTATATCTATGTATATTATCGATTTTCTGCACTATTGTAAGAACTGCAACCTTGAAACTTCTGAATATCGTTTCTTATGTCTTTGTCTATGAGTGTATCAAATTTAATTAAAATCGGACCACTCCTTCTATAACCCGATTTTTTCGATTATCGATTTTCGATATTTATCGGGGGTACCTCGACACAAAACCTAGCTAAGAACACTTGCAGACGCTTATAGTACAACTGTGCAAATTTTCAAGAAAATCGGTTCAGCCGTTTCGGAGTCTATAGGTAACGGACACACACACACATACACACACAGACAAAGTTCCATTTATATATATATATATATATATATATATATATATATAGAGAGAGAGAGAGAGAGAGAGAGAGAGAGAAAGTGTAGCCCTTTGCGCCTTGCTGACATTATCGCCTTGCTTGGGGTGAATTGATAAAGTAAAAAAAGAGACTCGACTTGTTAAATTTCAATTAACAGCAAGCTCCCAGTACGCGACACACGAGAGTAAGCACAAATGGCCTTATTAATTGACAGAATTCCCCTTGCTTACCAGACAGACAGTTGAAAAAGATATTAGGATGGCGTCTGATAGAGCAAGCGTGCGAAAGAAAGATAGAGGTGATAGAGGGAGTGGGGCGATAGAGGGAGTGGGGCGATAGAGGGAGTGGGGACATAGTCTTTAAAAAAATTCGTTTTTTTCCCTCTTTTAGCATTTATGCTTAACATCAGGAAGAGGCAGTTGGCGTTTCTGGGAGGAAGGAGGGCTTGGAGAATCTGATACTCACAGGGCGGATTGAGGGAAATAGAGACAGGGGAAAACAGCGCTTGGCATACTTGATGGACTCAAGCAAATGGATGGCAGAGCGGGGCTTGGAAGAAATAACAAGACAAAATGTATTAAGTGCTCCAAGGAACAGGAAGATGTGAAGAACCATGATCGTTTACATCCTGAAGGTACACGTCACATAAAAGAAAAAGAAGACTTCTGAATGCAATAAATGAATGAATGGAATAAATAAAAAGAAAGAAACGACTCATTGTATGAAGTGCTTGACGGTAAGTGTGTTGGTATCACTGGGTGTAAGTGTGTTTTTCGTTTTTGACTCCATTTTTATTTTTTGCTTTTTCATTGTGCTGATTTTCCCATTGTGATCTTCTTAGATAGGAATCTCAGATGAAAACGTACAAGAAAAATAAATAAATAAATAAATAAAAATAACTAGTAACGGAGCGACAGTAGCGTTTTTAGAAATGAAAAAAAAAAGAAGTGGGGTCGGTATTAACAGAAGCGGAGGGGAAGGGTACAAACTGGATTGAGGCATCAGAAATGAACAAAGACTTTTTCTTCCCTGAGAATGTTCCTATTTTTAATGTTGTTAAAGCTTTAATGGCCAAAGACTAAATAAGGTACATGTCTCAAGAAATTTGGAACCAGGTACATGCTTATCTCGAAATTGGATAGCACACGACAGAAACGCCCGGGATTTAGGTGTGAGTTCTCAAAAGAAAAACTAAACTCCTACTTCAAACTATATATATATATATATGTGTGTGTGTGTGTGTGTGTGTGTGTGTGTGTGTGTGTGTGTGTGTGCGCGCGCGCGTGTGTGTCAGTTTACACATGCTGTAAAAAATGACGGATTTTTTACGTTCTGACTGTTAAAGCTTATGCACATGCCAGTCTTTAAATATATTGTTACATTTATTAATATGTAGTAGTTCTGTTGGGAATCAGTTTATTACTTCATAACAATACAAAACCAGTCCCCCACTTTGTGTCCAGTGGAACCTTTTTGTTTGATGATGGCATTAAATATGACAGCATATTTTGCTAAATCCTTCCTATTTATAAGTGTTTTGCGTATATGAATCTTAAAATATACTTTTCTGTTATTAATACACAGTTATTCAGGTAGGGATTAGTTTATTACTTCAAAGCTGTAGCAAACCGATCCCTCACTTTGTGTCCAGTAGAATATATTATATTCATATTTCTTTATCGATGCTGCCAAAAACGATATATTTTTTAAGCCCTTCCTATCATTTATAATCTTTATATAAATTTTCCATTCTGCAACTTGACAAGTTTAAAGAAGCTGGTCGGATATCAGTCAGTTAAGTGCCACACGTGATACACGCTTGGGCGTTCATGACTCGAAAGTCTTCTGCCCAGTCAGTCATGTCTAATTCGAGACATGCTCACCCAAGCGTGTATCGATACTTAACTGACTGGAACCCGACCAGGTTCTATAAACTTGTTAATCTACCGGAGAAAATGATTATCCCGCACTAGGTTGCCATTTTCTCCGGTAGATTGGTCGCCAATAAAGGCTATAGAACCCAATCTATCCGGTTATTTAACCCATAACTGGAGGGAAGAGACGGATTAATACCTTTCCCAAAGATATTTGCGTGTAAGTGAATATAAGGAATTCGACTGGAATTCGAACTTGGCTCCCCGATTTCTCTTTCCGAGCCTATATCCACTGCACCACAACACACATGGTCGGCTTTAGTTTATCTAAAATGCGCCTGCTAGGTTACCTTGTAACGTTCCGAAAACGGTACTATGTAACGTGCCAGGTTTTTCACAAAAAATACTAAATTCCAGGAAGATATCAAAATGTGCATTCATCATCTAAATTATTGGTTATCACCCCCCCCCCCCCAATACGAAGACAAATGTTATACTTTCTATTCTTCTTCTATGTGCCTTGTCCTTTCAGGATGTAGGTGATCATGGCTTTCCACATCTCCCTATCCCTGGTGGCTCTTAGCACGCTTTCTCCTGTTACACCACGCAACCCCCATTCTGTCATTCACCTTCTCAAGCCCTTCAAATATGTTATCCGCTACTTTGTCCTGTCTCTTTTCCCCTCTATCTGGCCTGTTAGTATCAGGTTCTCCAAGCCTTCCTTCCTCATTGTATGTCCCAGGAACTTTAGCTGTCTTTTTCTGATGTTCAGTATTAATTTCCTTTTCATTTCCTTTCTTTCTAAAACCTCATCATTGCTCGATCTATGATACCCACAGCATCCTTCTGTAAAACCACATTTATTCTGCTTCAAGTTTTTCCTTCATCTTCGATAATATTGTCCAGTATTCACTGCCATATTGAAGAAATGACATCACATAGGAATCCAGTTCTCTCTTCTTTGTTTCTAGTGAAAGTTTCCTGTCTCTTTATATTCTGCTCAGCTTCTGGAATGCTTCCTTCGCCATGCCAATTCGCCTTCGGATCTCTGTATGGCACTTACCATCTTGTATTAGAACACTTCCCAGATATTTAAATTTTTGTACCTGCTTGATTTTAGTATCTTCCACCTGTATTTGGCATTTTGGGCTGCCCTTTTTGCTGATGACCATGCATTCAGTTTTCTTGCAGTTTATTTGCAGTCATTTCTTGTCACTCTCTTCAGCTACCTTCTGTAGGAGGTCTTGTAGTTTATTTTCTGTGTCTGCTATCAGCACTGTGTCATCTGCGTACCTTATATTGTTCAAATTGTGGCCTCCGATGACAAATCCTGTCATAACATCTAGTGTCCTCAGAATAGTCTCGCTGTACAGCAAACTACTTCAGAGTACCTTAATCCTTTGTGTATGGATTTGCTACGTTTCGTCCTAGACTATTCGACATTGCCGATTGGACGTCAGATAAATAACTGGACTATTCAACGTAGCCGATTCGGCATCAGAACATTTCGACATCACTGTCTTTGAAAATGGATTAATATTTTTTAAGGAAAATATAAACTTTAAACTTTTAATCGACATTTTTCTCATCTATTCTTAGAATAAAATGTTACATCTTTTTTTTTTAACTGATGAAATAACGTAAATTAAAAACTTGAATTACAAAAATTGTATCACAAAAAATATATGCAATATACAACCTCACTTTAAATCGATATTCCTGACACTTATAACCTATCACTCTTTCTCATAACTTTCCTGCTATGTAACTCCCAGTATAATGCCTTGCTTGGGGTGATATCATTATAAAAAAAATCTATCTATCTATCTATCTATCTATCTATCTATCTATCTATCTATCTATCTATCTATTAATAGATAGATAGATAAATAGTCAATAGTCATCTCGTATTTCAGTACCTTGCATCCTCTCTCTCATGCTCCTTTCTCCGTTGACTCCACTCTCATCCGTATTCTCATCCTTTTCTTACCCACTTCCTGACATCCCCTGTAACCTAATACTCTTTCTCATAACTTTCCTCCTATGTAACCCCCTGCACATCAGTGGCAGTAAAATGCTTTGCTTGGGGTGATATGATTATAAGAAAATCTATCTATCTATCTATCTATCTATCTATCTATCTATCTATCTATCTATCACAATATCTTGCATCCTCTCTCTCATGCTCCTTTCTGCATCCACTCCCCTCTCATCAGTATTCTCATCCTTCTCTTATCCACTTTCTGACACCCCCTATAACCTGTCACACTTTCTCATAACTTTCCTCCTATATAACCCCTGCAAAACAGTGGCAGTAAAATACCCTGCTTGGGGCGATATAATTAAAAAAAATTTTTTTCTGTACTATTATAATGTGGATATAGAATGGGGGATCAATTCTACATTACAATCAATAAATAAATTGATCCCCCAGTTTATGGCCACATTCATCTTTCTGTTACTTACTCCCTGAGACCCCCTATATAACCTATCACTCTTTCTCATAACTTTCCTCCTATGTAACCCCCTGCAAAACAGTGGCAGTAAAATGCCCTACTTGGGGCGATATAATTAGAAAAAAAAAATTTTTTTCTATACTATTATAATGTGGATATAAAGTGGGGGATTAATTCTACATTACAATCAATTTATAAATTGATCCCACAGTTTATGTTCACATTCATCTTTCTCTTACTCACTCCCTGAAACCCCTATATAACTTGTCACTCTTTCTCATAACTTTCCTCCTATGTAACTCCTGCAAATCAGTGGCTGTAAAATGCCTTGCTTGGGGGTATATGATTAGAAAAACAAAAAATAAGACCACTAAATAGCCTATAGGCATTGAGAAAAGAAATCGAAATAAATTTGAATTATTATTATTCCATGTGCAATGCCACTTTCGGATGCCATGTAATTATCTCCCTTTAACTCAACTCCCTAAGTTAAAAGAAAGGTCACTGAGACATTTGGTTTATAAATCCCAGAAATTCATATGTAGTTCTAGTTGATATAGGCGTTTGGTTAGTTCCAGTGACTTAACCCAAAGAACTGTGAATTCAATACAAATTAAACAAATAACTTAGAGTTGAGATAAAGGGAGATAACTACATGGCACCTGGAAGTGGTATCACACATGGAATGAGAATTATATACCTCAATGATCGAAATAAAGCGTTCGGTCAAAAATTCCTAGCACCTGAAGAAGACCAGAGCGTATAACCGCTGAAATTTAGACAAATACCAAAATAGAATAAATACCAACATGTTTTAAATGTTTTGTAACCATTTGAGGTATTTTTTCGAAATTATTTGTGTACGCCTGAAAATGACTGTTTGTGAGTAACACTGGTAATTTTTCTGGGCTCATGGGAATCCGAGAACTGAGAGTGGAAGGTCGTCCTCGTCAAACCCTTCAAATCAAAATTGTCTTCGTCGCCGGACTCGAAGAACTGATCGATTACTTTCTCTGTCAGTTTGGGTTACAGATCTTTGTCGTAATTACCGTCAACGAGATCCTTGTTATCATTTTTGGTTTCTTATAGCATCGCCTTTGATCACCGTGCCTGTATGAATTCCTTGGATAGGGTGTCATCTTAGGTGCCATAGAGCTTGTTCGAGATACAGGCAATGGCGATTGTGGAATTCTGAAAGTGTTGTGGCACTTAGGGTCCGAGATTTTTCTGAGAAGGAGGTGAGCAAACTCAGGCAACCGCTTCATTTTCATACTACACCAAATATCGTATACACAACTTAGAAATGAGTTTGAGTATAAGTATGTTACTTCACTAAGTGGAGTTCTAATCTACTCCCACCTTCTTTTCACTCTCAAGCTGTTGGAACACAAGAGAGGTCAATTTTAAAACAAAAAGGGTTAATAGTTATTAACTTACTACTAACGTCTATACTAGCAGACAATGTGATTTGTCTGCTCTGATTTTTTTCCTCTACAAAACTTTTTCGACACACAAAAAATAAATTCGAGAAATAAAAGTTTGAGACATTGTTTCTAATTAACATCTTCCTTCAGATATGAAAATACGACTATTAAATCTCTTTCTCTCCCTAACGACATGTCTGTTTCTATCTATTTGGTTGTTTTATTTTGTTTTTCTTTCAAAATGGTTTCTGTATGTGTTCTTAAAAAACTAAATGAAAAAGAAAACTCAGAGGAAAAGGTACCGAAGGAAATGGGGGAGATGTGTACTTAAGAACCGAGATTTTTTTGAGGAGGCGGGGGGGGGGGGGGGGCAAACTCAAGCAGCGTCTTCATTCTGATACTAAACCAAATATCGTATACACAACTTAGAAATGACTTTGACTATAAGCATGTTACTTTATCGCGGCCACAAACAGCCGCTTCTAAAAAGAAACGACTATAACAGCAGCAGCAGCAGCAGCAGCAGCTATTAGCCGTCTCCTGACTTTAAACGACCATAACAGCAGCAGCAGCTAGTAGCCTTTCTCTGACCTTCAGAAACAATGGCGGACTTTTAAGACCCACCGTAAAGAAAATCTAGCGACACGTGCGACACAAAACAATTTAGCAAATACGCCCGAACCTAAAACTGTCGTAATATGCATCGAATTATGCTGCGCTCCCCAAAACACCAAACGACACGTGGAGCAATTATTATTTAGGGCTTTTCTACTCCAACCGATCTGGGAGTAGGTGACCGAACACGTTCGCTTATCACCAGCCTCGCTTCGCCCAGAATTTTCGGAGTTATCTCGCCATAACCCGAGACCAGTTTAAGACCAGTTAAGACCGGTTTTGAACCTATCCACCGCGGTGGATAGATAATGTTTTGACCAGTGCCTGGGCGTACGCGCTCATGTTCCCCACGTTAAAAAAGACCTTGTGTCACATCTCTCTCAAGTGAGGGAGAAGGGTAAATATCGGAGTTATCTCGGCATAACCCCGCGCTTTCGGCACTGATCCTGCCTCCCGGTGGTTGCATCGACCATCAACGTCGCAATACCCGCTTATGGCATTGATCCTGCTTTCCGGTAGTTGATCAGCCATCGAAGCCGCCACACCAGCTTCTGGTCCTGATCCTGTTTAAGCAGTCGAATTGACCACTCGGTCTCGCATCCGCGACGACATTAACTCGACTCGGTCCTGTTTAGAGATTCTGCCGCCGTAACCTAACCTCTCCGTACGGTCTCGTATCCGCGACGAACTTAGCTCGACTCGGCCCTGTTTAGGGATTCCGCCGCTTTAACCTAACCTCTCGGTACGGTCTCGCTTTCCGCGCAGACCTTAACTCGACTCTGCCTTGTTTAGGGACTACGTCTCTCGTCAAGTATTTTCCACTGGCACGAGCTCGCTACCTCGCGCGTCACTTCAACCTAGACAGACAAGACACGTCCCAACCAGCCAGGCACTTCTTCCAGCCGACCAGCTACCGCTAAGAACGCCCCACCTGGACCGGGCACTGGACATAACCTCAACCCTCGCCGCACCAACTCCATAGAGGCCACTCTTCGGACCTGGAGCGAACTCGAACTACATCTTGTACCAACTTACACTAATAAAAACCAAGGTTGTTATTGTTTTTACCTCTGCCTTTGTCTCCTCATTGTCTTGGCTGTTTCACACTTATCAAAAATTCAAGTTTGCAGAGTTGACTTCCTCCAACGACCCCGCAACAACTTCACTGAATTAAACGGAATAACTTTTCATTCATAGTAATGGAGTTCTGATCTATTCTTGCCGTCTTTACTACTCTCAATTTGTTTGAAGTTTATAAAAGTGTGGGAGGAGGAGCGAGGAGCCAGCTAAAATCCTGGGAGGCCTTGGCCCCTTCTTATCCTTCTCTGTAGGATTGCCACTGGATGCAGCATTTCTTGACAATAATAGCAGCATCGGAAACCTCCCAGGCGTCGATGATCCATTTGAAGATATCTTTAAACTCTGGTTTTCTCATTCTACCTCTCGATCTGTAGGCGTGATTTATTTCCCTTCGTTGCAATACGTCGATACATAAATATTATCTCTCCGCTAAACAAATGCAAGTTATCCCTATTTTGCCGATTTTGAGTCCTGGAAAAATGTAACAGACTTTTGAATACGATTCTGGACGAAAACATCCACATCTTATACACGGAGGATTACGGTATTTAATTCAGTCTGTCAGTTAAGTGCCATACGTGAAACCGACTTGGACGATCATGTCTTTAAAGAGACATTACTGACTGGGCAGAGGATTATCCCGTAGTAGGTTTCCATTACTTTCTGCGGTAGACTGGTTGCCGACCAAGGCTATAGAACCCAATCTGTCCTATTATTTATCCCATAACTGGGGGGAGAGACGGATTAATACCTTTCTAAAGGGTATTTGCGCGTAAGTGAATGCAAGGAATTCTAGTGGAATTCGAACTCGGCTCCCCGATTTCTTGTTTCGAGTCGACATCCACTGCGTCACAACGCACATATTTGCTACTTTTGCTTCTGCCAAAAACACGCTCGAAAATGTACCCGTGAAGACAAGACTTTAACTATAAATTCTGTCAACAATGATTTTGACTTTTTTTTGTGGCTACGTTTCACGTTATTATTTCTATAGAGTGAGAGAATAGTATGCGAAACATGTAATGCTGGGGTACAAATACGAAAAGCCCAGTGCACCCATCATGACACCCAGTACCCACATTAAAATGACCATGTGTCACATCCGGGCTTGCGTGGGAAGCCTAGTAAATACGGTACCCTTGTATAATGGTGAGGCAGCAACGGGCTGACTCATTTTATAGTTCACCAATAGAAGGGTTAACCAATCAGAAGGCTCAAAATATTCAATGCGACGTGTATAAAAGGCGACCATATTTTCCCGAGTATTAGCGATATAGTCCGATTCAGTAGAGTGTCTGACTCGTGAGTGTTCATCTTTGACGTTGTTTCATTGAACAGATTACGTACCGCGCTGTATTCTCTATTCATAAACTCTGGTGGACATGGTCAACAATGCATCCCAGCCAAATGTTCAAGATATGGTTACAGGTTTTGAAAAAAAGAGCGCATAAACTTACAAGTGAGACACGGTTAGAAATACTTTCAGGTCGGGTTACCCAATCCGCTCATTGAGACTGTTTCTATTGAACTTCCAAGTTGCTTTGGCTGCCTCATCTTTCATACTTAAAGGCAACCACACTTTCGACACCCAATTATGGTGATTCATCTTTAACCATGCTTATAAACAGAGATGCACAGCTCGTCAGTCCATAGGGAACACGCCCAAGTTGTTAAGATCAAATAATTGACTAGCAAATCTATAGTACCGAACGAGATATTTATCAAAGCCCATTTTAATTTACCATGATTAAACATGTAAATTTTAATACTGTCAATTAAGTTCAGAAACCATGAGACAGGCCTGGTGCAGTATCAGAGGACTTCTTCTTCTTCTTCTTCTTCTTCTTCTTCTTCTTCTTCTTCTTCTTCTTATTATTATTATTATTATTATTATTATTATTATTATTATGTCATTTTTCATCATATTTCGATTTCTGCTTTGGTCTCACTACCAACCAAGTCTGCGGGGAGACCTAAGGCAGGTCGTGGCGTGTTGTTATGGCTCCATTTCATGTTTTTCTATCTTCCCTATCATCCCTAGCATTACATAGATAAAGTTTTCCTTAGTGTGTGGGCTGTACTTAATAAGACAATTTTTTGTATATCTCTTAAGCTGGGGTTTCCAGGGATTCTTTCAATGTGTTGTTTTGTTCCATTTTTTATCATTCCAAGTGCACCTACTATCACTGACACAACTCTTGTTTTCAATTTCCACATTTTTTCTATTTCAATTTCCAGGTCTTTATATTTTGACAGTTTTTCAAATTCCTTGATTGCTATGTTACAATCCGCTGGACAAGCCATATCAATTAATAGACAAGTTTTCTCCTTCTGGTTTTTAATAATAATGTCTGGCCTGTTTGCTTCAATTTTTCTGTCTGTGTAGATGGTGTAATCCCATAGAATGGTTACATCTTCTATTTCTGTAACCGGTGCTGGGTGATGTTCATACCAGTGTTTGTTTACAGATTTTCCATAATGATTGCACATTGTCCAATGTAAATATTGCCCAACTCTATCGTGGCGCTTTTTATTATTATTATTATTATTATTATTGTAGTAGTAGTAGTCATCATCATCATTTTGCGGCCTCAGCCGAGATTCAAAATCTTGTCAATAGCTGAATACTTGATGCTTCGCTATAGCTACCAAGGGTGTTTTTATCGTGACACCATCACTAGATGGGTTGCCTACCACGGCTTAAGAGAGGCTCATTCACCCTCATTGAGAGAAGGATATTCCGCGCCAGTTTCCCAACCTGGTATTTTTTACAACCTCGCGGTATTACCTACATAGCTACGCCCTTCCAAGAAACGCTGCTCAACTGAACTCCGATCAGAAAGGTGACAACACTCAAAAACATAATTCATAGAAATGTTAAACAAATAAATAATAACCAAATTAAGTTCATCATGTATTATAAAAAATGTAAAACAATTGACCTCGTAGTCTCTAATAACCCTACAACCACACAACTAAATCTTCTACAGAAAACCAATGTTGTGTATCAATTTAGATGTCCGTTTAGAGATTGAATCTCTGGTGCTAATAATAAACCCACTACATATATTGGTTTTACTGCAACCACACTCTCCCGTAGACTTACCTGTCACCTTTCTGACCAGAGTTCAACCAAACAACACTTCTCAGAAAAACACAGCCATGTAGATAATATTAGACAGATCCCAGTCAACAACACAACAATAATCACTCAGTAAAAAGAATCATCAGATACCGGAGGCCATCAACACTAAATCAAAACAACCCACACCTAGTAGTAGTAGTAGTAGTAGTATGTGCATTGTGGTGGAATGGATATCGGCTCGGAATGACAAATCGGAGAGTCGAGTTCGAATTCTAGTTGAATTCGTTGCATTCACTTACGCGCAAATACCCTTGGAAAAGGTATTAATCCATCTCATCTTTCTCCAGCTATAGTTGAACAAATTGGGTTCTATAGCCTTGATTGGCAACCGGTCTACAGCAGAAAGAAATGGCAAACTACTGCTGGAAAATCTTCTGCCTAATCAGTCATGGATCGAAAGAGACATGATCATCTAAGCATGTATTACGTATGGCAAGTAACTAACTGACTGACTGAGTTAGTAGCATTAGTATTCTGACAAAACGTTTTGTCACTTCCACTGTAAACTATGATCGTCATGCCTGGTATAGAATCGGGACATATTTTTATCATCATCATCGCCAACTTTATTATTATTAGTAGCAGTAGTAGTAATTGTGGCGTGAGTAGTGGTCAAATGCAAGATAAATAACAACTATCCAATAAACAGAATTGACAAAGTTTATAATAAACAACATCAAGAAAAGGAAAAGAAAATAACAGGGCAAAAATATATATATATATATATATATATATAAAACAAGCAAACAATATATGCAAGGCAAATTAAAAGTAATCTGGCAAAATGTTCACAAGCAAAAAATTGGCGTCAACACACAAAAGTAAGTTCGGAAAAGCGAACGCATCGTTCTGACTTCACGACAAAGCAGATCGAGACTGAGTTAGATGAAACCGAGAACTGGCCTATTTTATTGGCTAGAAAAAATTCCAGCATGCATTTGAGTGTTTCTGCCTATAAAATGAAGAGGGGCAAGTGTTTTGTAGCCATTCGTTTTTTTTTTTAATCATTTCACCCCGAGCAAGGCGTAAAAGCCACGTATGTGCGGGGGGGGGGGGGGGGGGCTACATAACTGAAAGAAAATTAATTAGAGGAGGGAGAAGAGGATTACAAACCAATTAGGAAGAAGCAATAGAAAGATGAAAATGCAGGTGTGATGACAATTGCAAGGGGGAAGGAAAAGGGAAGGATATACGGGGTGGGGGAAGGGCTAGAGTCAAGTGGTTAGTAGATGAGTATTGACATTGCATTTAAATTTATGGAGGTTGTAGCCGTCAGGAAAGCAAGAATATGGGAGCGAGTTCCACAGGCGGGAAGTGCGAGAGAAGAAGCTGCGGGAATAGAATTATCGTCTGCATTTGGCTAACCTAACTGTGAATGGGTGGGACCCAGTTGCCATTCTGGTTGCACGAGTAAACACCTGTTGAGGAGGCACCAGTGACTTAAGTTCATCTGAGCAGAAGCCATGAAAGTACTTATAGAACAGACAAAGGGAGGCCGCATCTCGTCGGTGGGGAAGTGGCTGTAGTCGAGCCGCCAAGTCAGCACCTATCACGTTACTAACTGTCCTTTGGAGCCTGTCGAGAAAACTGAGGTGAGCGGCAGGAGCGTATTGGTTTAAAAAGAAAAAGGACATTTTTTACATTATGAAATTTTTATGTCTCAGGTCTTTTTGTATGTTTGCTGTAAATATGTAGCATTGTGATATAAGTCGGATTGAATGGTGATGGATGAGTTCTTGTGGTGAAAGAGTAAATTGTAATGGATAAATGGGTCGTGAATCTGATTAGCTAGGTTTACGATAATAATTCTTGACCAGCCTTTTCTCACTTCCCCATTAGCCTTGTGCCACGGTAATTTATAAAAAGTAAAAAATAAATAATCATTTCTATTTGTTTGAAACCAACAGTAATAGTAATCGTTTCTCCCTAAGCAAGACAATAAAGCCCCTGAGACGAAAGAGGTTACTGTGAGAGAATGTGAGAGAAAGAAAAACATTATTAAGTAGAGAAAATAAGAGAACGGGAGGTAAGAAGACAGAAGATAGCAATTAACATTGCATTTAAACTTTTGAAGAACAAAGTTGACTGGGAAGCAAAAGCCAGAAGAGAGTTTCACAAGCGAGAAGTGTGATAGAAGAAACTGTTAGCATAGAACTTACGGTTACATCTATCCATTTCAACTGTAAGATTGTGAGAGAATTAGAAGACCTACCAGGATCCATTATTGAAGGCCACAATCTTGACAACATAAGATGACACAGTGTTGATAGCAAACACAAAAAGGAAACTTCAAGAGCTCCTACAGAAGGTAATAAAGGAAAGTGAGAAGTAACGATCAAACATCATTTGTAAGAAAACAGAATGTATGGTTGTTAGCAAAAAGAACAACTCAATGTGCAAATTAAAATTAAAGATAACGAAATCAAGCAAATAAAACAATTTAAACATCTGGGAAATGTTTTAACGGAGGACGGAAAGTGTGACATTGAAAACCGAAGGTGCATTGGGATATCGAAAACTGCCTTCCAAATGGTAAGCAGAGTATTAAGAAACTGAAAAGTTGAAGATAACAAATCAAGCAAGTACAACAATTTAAATATATGTGAAGTGTTTTAAATGAAGACTGAAAGTGTAATACTGAAATCCAAAGGTGCATTGGGATATCGAAAGGTGCCTTCCAAATGCTAAGCAGAGTATTAAGAAAATGAAAAATTGGAGATAAAAGAATGAAGCAAGTACAAAAATTTAAGCATCTGTGAAGTGTTTTAAATGGGATTGAGAGTGTGACACTGAAATCCGAAGGTGCATTGGGATATCAAAAGGTGCCTATCAAATGCTAAGCAGAGTATTAAGAAACTGAAAAATTAGAAATAACAAAATCAAGCAAGTGCAACAATTTAAATATCTGTGAAGTGTTTTAAATGGGGACTGAAAGTGTGACACTGAAATCCAAAGTTGCACTGGGATATCAAAAGATGCCTACCAAATGCTAAGCAAAGTATTAAGAAACTGAAAATTTGGAGGTAAAAAAATCAAGCAAGTACAACAATTTAAATATTTGGGAAGTTTTAACAGAGAACGGAAAGTGTGACACTGAAATCCGAAGGTGCATTGGGATAGCGAAAGTATTAAGCAAAGTATTAAGAAACAAAAAAATTTCGTTACAGACAAAGAAAATTATACTGAGTTGTTATATAATATCAGTTCTCTTCTATTGCAGCGAATGCTGGACATTATTTTTAAAGACGAAGAAGAAATGGAAGCAACAGAGATATAGGTCGACAGAAGGATGCTGAGAACACCACGGATCTAACATGTAAACAAGAACAATGTTTTAGAGAAAATCGAAATAAAAAAGACATTTATACATAATATCAGAAAATTGTGCAAGCTCATTAAGAGGAAAACAGCTTAGAAACTCTGACAGGATAGATTGAATGCAAGACGGACAACGGAAAAAACAGCTTAACATTCTTACTCAGTCAATTAAGTGCTTGGGCAATCATGTCCCGAAAGGGACATGTTTGTTTGGGCAGAAGATTTTCCTGCACTATGTTGCCATTCCTTCTTGCGGTAGACTGGTTGCCAACAAAATCAATAGAAACTAATTTGTCCTATTATTTAACCCATAGCTGGAGGGGAGAAGAGATGGATTAATACCTTTCCTAAGAGTATTTGTGCGTAAGTGAATATAATGAATTCAACGAATTCGAACTCGGTTCTGCAACTTTTTTATTTCGAGCCGATATCCATTCCAGAGAGCCATTATTGTGGAGAGTCATTATTGCCAATGTCCTGAAGAGACATGGTATATAGAAAAAGAAGAATGAGCCTGTGTACAAGGATGGCAGAACGGGGTTTAGGAAAAAAAAACAAACAAAAAGACAAAAATTGTTAAAAGCTACGATGAGCGGGAAATTTTTGAGAGCTATGAGGTGGCATGACACAAAGAAAAAGAAAAGATCTTTTTCTTATACATTTCTTTCTAATCTAGCAATGTTTTTTGATCATAAATATATTGCTGTAAATAATGAATAACTAATGACATGTTTGTTCTGCAAATTTCTAGGGCACATAATTTGGAAAGAGGGTTTGGAAAATTTAATACTCACATGATAGATTAAAGGCAACAGGCACAGATGCCAAACAACGCATAACCTACCTAGTGAGCTTTAGTAAATGGATAGCAGAACAGGTTTTATAGCAAAAAGTCAACATTTAGTAAGAGCTACAAAGGACAGGAAATTGTGGAGAGCCATGATTGCAAACATCCATCAGGGATGTGGGACATAAAAGAAGAGAAACGAGAACTTTTAATTGTTCTGCTTAGCAACGATCATTCAGATGAAATGTTTGCATTTTAACTTCTCCAACACTTTTTTAAAACCATCTGGTGCAGTGGATATCGGCTCGGAACGAGAACTCGGAGACCCGAGTTCGAATTCCAGTTGAATTCCTTGCATTCACTTACGCGCAAATATCGTTAGGAAAGTTATTAATCCATCTCTTCCCTACAGTTATGGGTTAAATAATAGGACAGATTGGGTTCTATAGCCTTGGTTGGCAACCAGTCTACCACAGAAAGCAATGGCAACCTATTGCGGGATAATTTTCTGCCCAGCAAGTTATGTCTCTTTCGAGACATGATCACCCAAGCGTGTATCACGTATGGCATTTAACTGACTGACTTATACTTAACAACTTTGGAAGAGGTTTTGTGATGCAGTGGATATCGTCTCGGAATTCCAGTCAAAATACTTTTGCTCAAATATCTTTGGACAATGTATTAATCTGTCTCTTCTTCCTCCAGCTATGGATTAAATAGCAGAACTGATTGGTTGGCAACCTGTCTATCGCAGAAAGTAATAGCAACCTACTGCGGCAAAATCTTTTGCCAAGTCAGAAGATCACTCTTTGAGACATGATCGTCTAAGCGTGTATCACGTCTGGCACTTAACTGACTGAGTTTTTTGAAAGAGTGAATGTTTCTCTGCGCATTCAATTAACAGAATGTTCGTTCCGGAATTGTTTATTAATTTAAAGTGTCTTTGGAAGGATAAAGTTCGGTTTTGCGTGATGATAATGTTATGTGTGGAAAATACATTTGCTTAACACGTGCCGTAATGGTTTGTGTCAATGAGAATTTTTGTACTAATGGACGTCGACCATTGAGGATTCCAATGTATACCGATTAACTAACTTTTCTGTCGTTCGCTTATTTCCCAAAAGAAATCCAATAGAAAACTTTGTGAAACGATCAACCGTGTGTTCTCATTGGGCTAAAAATGCGACCTACGTTTTACTGATTGGCTGGAATGTCTTGAATTTAGTATTAATATTTTTAGACAGTAATACGAGGGTCATTCAATAAATAAGGTGAATTTTTCGGTATAAGGACTTCTAATGCAGGTAGAAGCTTACTTTTTTTAAATTCTTTCCTTTACTTCTTTTTCAAATGGATTTAACTTTTTTTGCAGATTGAAAAAAAACTTTGAGAGTTTTGGAGATTAACAAAGATGGCCGACCAAGAAGCATGCTCCAGGATTGAACATAAGTCAGTTATCAAGTTTTTGGTTGCTGAAGAGTGCAAACCATTTGAAATTCATAAGAGAATGTCAACTCTGTATGGTGCTACATGTTTCAGCCAAAAAATGTCTACAAGTGGTCTAAATTGTTTAAAGAAGGACGGAGCAGTGTTGAGGATGAAGACAGGCCTGGGAGGCCTACAGAAGTGAGGTCTCCTGTGGTGATCGAATCAGTCAATAACTTCATTCAGTCTGACAGAAGTGTGACAGTGGATGACATTGTAAGGACTTTGAGCCTATCTGTTGGTACAGCACACAAAATTGTCCATCTTGAGTTGTCCTGCATCAAGACAACGCAAGGCCTCACACAGCAGCCCAAACGGTGCAGACCATCAACGAGCTGGGTTGGGAACAGCTCCCTCATTCCCCTTTACAGCCCAGACCTAGCCTCTTCAGACTTTCACCTGTTTATTCCCTTGAAAGCGTTCATGAGAGGCAAGAAGTTTGAAAGTGCCGCTGAAGTTAAAAGTGCTGTGAGCGATTGGCTGAGACATCAGTCCAAAGATTTTTACGCTGACGGAATACGGAGGCTTGTGCACAGATGGGAAAAGTGTGTGATACCGCTGGGAGACTACGTTGAAAAAAGAGTAAGCCTCTATCTGTATTAGAAGTCCTTATACCGAAAAATCCACCTTATTTATTGAATGACCCTCGTAGAAATCCTTATAGCGAAAAATTCACCTTATTTATTGAATGACCCTCGTAGAAGTCCTTATAGCGAAAAATCCATCTTATTTATTGAATGACCCTCGTAGAAGTCCTTATACCGAAAAATTCACCTTATTTATTGAATGACCCTCGTAGAAGTCCTTATACCGAAAAATTCACCTTATTTATTGAATGACCCTCGTAGAAGTTCTTATAGCGAAAAATTCACCTTATTTATTCAATGATCCTCGTATTGCAGAGTTGTTGAGATCTGGTTGTTTGAGTAAATACACCGTGTATTATATTATATTATATTATATTATATTATATTATACAGGTATAAACAGTACGCTCCAGATTATACGTAGACCTCATGTGTACAATCGATTGAAAATTGATCGACTTATTCTGTCGCTCCGGGGAGTGCCTGACTTCTGCTATACTTTATCTTTACAAGAGTCAGATTAGACCAAAAATGGAGTATTGCTATTATATATGGACTGAAGGTTTCCAGGTTTTTTTTTGTTTGTTTTTTTAACTCTACTGAGCATAAAATCTTCTACACAGGCTTGTAGGCTGAAGGTTTATTTTCCACTATACAGCCTCTTCCTCACAGACGCAAGCTTGTAAACTTATCGCGTCTCTCCAGTGTTTACATATTCGGACTATTATCCTCATCTTTGTTGCCATTTGTACGACGTTTCGGCCGTTTTACGCTCCGGCCTTCTTCAGGTGCTGGGAATTTCGAACCGAACCCTTTATTACTATCAATCGGGTATATCATCCTCATTCGAAATTCTTAGCACCTGAAGAAGGCCGGAGCGTACAACGGCCGAAACGTCGTACAAATGGCAACAACGATTAGGACAATAGTCCGAATAATGTAAATACTGTAAATACTACCTCATCTCAGAAATATAGACAAATACTTATCGTTACTCTGTAGCTATTTCCATGGTAAATGTTCAGTTTTTCTACCAGTTCAGACCTTTGCAGCTGGGCCACTTTCACAAAGACAAACCAATATCATTTGATCCCTGTTCCAAATATAATACGAAAGGTACAGTTAGCTTTTCCTAAAGGACTTTGTAGAACAGACTCCTGAGTGGGTGCTCCCCAAAACACTTAAATCTTGATATCTTTAAGTCAAGTGCCAATTTTTATAATGCTTAATTTTAGAATATTTTCTTTCTGAAACTTTCTTTTCTATTCATATCACGCACCGCATTCGTCATTACCATTTAGACTATTTCTATCTTGAATGGCACTTGAGTCTTATATTATGTATTAAAAGAATTTTTTCTTTCCAGTTGTAATTTGAGGGAGGATTTTCGGGGGTTATCAATGAAAAACCTTTATTTTTGTTATTGTTATTAAAATATTTATCTATTTAGTTGTCAGAACCGACACTGGTTTTGGTGTCGAAATGTGTACATTTATTTCGAAACAGTGCTTCATGAAATACAACTAATATTTGATCTCCAAGAAGCCAAGAGGGAATACTTTAAAGTTTTCAAGATCGGGTATATGATTTTTATATACTAAATTTCACACAGTACAAACCTCAAGAGCCCCGTTAGGTATAGATTTTGAGTTTTGAGTTTTGTTTAACGGCATATCAACTTTTGTGAGTTATTTAATGCCAAAAAGGTGGGGTTTTATGGTATTTTTTTAATGTTTGGTTACTATTATAGATCATGAGAGAACATACTAAGAGAAATTTTCTTTATCATTCGAAAAAGGAAAACGGAGGTGATTAATTTTATTAACTAATTATTAACTGTAACTGGAAAACCTTTATCTTTAAAAAGAAAGCAGAGATGAAAAATAACATCTGGTATTTCTCTATTATTGTAAGCCCGGAAAGAAGAGAAAGAAAAGAGAAATGGATTTGTTTTCAAGCCACAGAAACAATAGATATCGGTTTCAGTCACTCCAAAGACAGCTGACGGTCATTCTAAACATAAAGGAAAGATAAATTTATTTGTTATTGTTTCTTGGTAAAGGAAAGGGAAATTTCATTTTTGGGTCTGAATGTCTGGCTGGCATGAATCTCGTGAAAGAGTTAAAGATAACAAATGTTTTGATTGAGTCAAGTAATTTAGAGAAAAGGTATTTTCACTGACATCAGGGTAAAACTGATAAGGCATTCTTGTCACTTGAAAATAGAGGTGACTCAGAGAATGGATATTAAAAACAGGTGCGTAGAAATTATTATTTAGGTAACGATATCAATGGACCCTTGTGCAACTTGTTTTGGGCGAAGACAGTTCAAAAAGGTTAATGCCTATTGTTTTAAGAAAAAAAAATCCCCGAAATTGTTTCGTGAGAACGAAAGATTTTTGAGAAAGGAAATTCGGTTAAGTCCAGCCCAGAAAAGGAGTATGGGGAGAGATTCCATTGGTCCGGTGACCAAGCCCCGAAAGGGGGAGACGACTAACAATTGACGTCATGGAAAGAAGACTAATCCCATTGGTTAAACCACAGGCAACAACGAGTAGCAGCTAACTTCAGGATGGTTGCCGAGACGGGGGATTAGACACCCAGCAACCGTCGGCCCCACACCATGGCATGTACATAAATACAGGGTCCCGAGGGACCAAAATCAGTTGAATCGGAGGAGAGTCCGAAGTTGGACTGGAATTGCGGCAGTTCAAAGCAGTTCAAGTTCAGTTCCAGTTACCGGCCTAAAAATGTAACGACAAAGATAGGCGCCATGTTGTTGGGTGCCAACCAGAGATAAATACAGACAAGAGATTTTGCAGTTAAAGTTTTGAGTTGAAGAGAGCGACAGAGAAGTTGAAGTCGGAATGACAGAGATCGACAGAAGAGGCCTGATGCCGGCTAACCAGAGTTAAAGACAGAAGAGAATTTACAGACAAAATGAGTAGTTGCAGCTCGAGTGGCAGAGAGTTCGATTTCCCGGTCCAGAAACGTAATGACCAAAGACAGTTCCTAACCGAAAAAGTAAAGAGACAGAGAGATGATTGCCATGTCGCTGGATGCCGACCGTAGAGAAGCCTGTCGCCAATCAGCCAACCAAGGTTAAAAGACAGACAAGAAGAGAATTTTCAGACAAGTCTGAAATTGCTAACTGAAAGAGAATAACCCAGCACTTCGGCAATTTCCGTAACAATCCGGAAAACAAGCAACAAGTTGACTAGACTTATAATACGAACTTAGACTTCTGTTCGAAGCAGCGAGCTGCGGCCAGCCAGATTCCTTGTTATTGCTTAGGAGAATAATTCGATTTACCTAAGAAACGTCCGTTCCGCTACCAGTTGATAGAAGCAGGGATGGGAAATTATCCCGAAGAGCATATTGTGTATATTCCACTTAATTTTCCGGGTGGTGGTATATTTGGTGCTGTTTAGACCAAGAGACTATTGTGTATAATCCGTATATAGAGACGTATTTTGCAACACTTTTCAGCCGTCGGTCCACTTATTTTCCTTGGTGTTATAATTCTTTCTTTTATTACTTAATTGTGTGCACACTTCCCGTCTTGGTTTAGTTCGGCAGAGAGACAGCTAGTGAAAACTCGCGTGACTGCCTTGTGATTAATCAACACAATGTGGGACAAGGGAGAAAACCGTGACAGTCAATCTACGACCAGCTGGCTGGATTGAAACCAACAGCGACGAGGGCCGGGGACAATAGTGAGAAGGTTGATTTAGCCAGATTTTGATGAAATTATTTATTTATTTTAGAAAACTGAAGATGTCTTCTAATTTTGTATTCAAAAATGTATTATTGGTAATATTTTTCCTTCAAAAATGTATATTTTTCTATAAAAGTCTATTTTTATGTATATATTTCTATAAAGGTCAATTTTTTACTTTCATAATATTCTGACCCTAGTTTAGGGGTTAACTATTTGCCTATAGCTGGAACCCTAACAGGTGCTACCACCACGGATCAGGGTGGACCTGAGAACAACAGCAATTAATAGGTGGTTCCATGCTCCTCACAACCTCTCAATCAGAGGCCTTGCTGCCGGATGCAGTTTACCATCATGCCCGGGACCGTTAGTTAGAGAGTGACTGTTTAAATAATTATATGTGAATGAGGTGTGATATGAGTGAATTAGGAAGTGGCAAGAAGTGAAGATTATGAAGATAAGGAAGATAGATAACAACTGACCCTTGACATGGTGAAGTTAAAATTGTAGTGTTTAGGAAAATAGTCACAGAGGACACTGTTCAACAAAATTACAGTTCAAGAGGGGAAAGCTGTTTGAGTGGAACTTGTCTTTGGAATATGGAGGAAAAGTAAACAAATTTGCCTGTCTCTTAATACTCTACTCAGCTTCTGGAATGCAACCTTGTACTTTTGGATCTCAGGAGTATAAATGTATAAAAACTGATGTGACCACAAAGTGAGGGATCAGTTTACATATTGATTGTAATATGGAATTGATCCCCCATTTTATATCCAGTATACTTCTGTAGAACCACATTTCGGTTGTTTCAAGTCTTTCCTTAATCTTTGATGTGATTGTCCAGCATTCACTGCCATATTGAAGGACAGACATCACATAACAATCCAGTACTCTCTTCTTTGTTTCCAGTAAAATTTTCCTGTCTCTTAATACTCTACTCAGCTTCTGGAATGCATCCTTGTGCTTTTGGATCTCAGGAATATAAATGTATAGAAACTGCTGTGACCAAAAGTGAGGGGTCAGTTTATATACTGATTGTAATATGGAATTGATCCCCCATTTTATATCCAGTATGCTGCTGTAGAACCACATTTTGGTTGTTTCAAGTCTTTCCTTCATTTTTAATGAGATTGTCCAGTATTCACTGTCATATTGAAGGACAGACATTTCAAAATAATCCAGTATTCTCTTATTTGTTTCCAACAAGTTTTCCTGTCTCTTAATACTCTACTCAGCTTTTGGAATACATCCTTGTGCTTTTGGATCTCAGGAATATATTATAATAAGAAAGCTGTTTGAGTGGAACTTGTCCTTGGAACGGGAGAATAAAGCACGTATCTGAACATTTACGATGAAAATAGTAACCTTGGAGCACTGATAGGTTCGCGACGTTGCATCTGTGAGAAAAAAAGCTGACGAGTGGGGTTTAAATCTCCTCGCCCTCCACCCCCAACAAAACTGCGTAAACAGTTTTGAACCCAATTAAATTTCAGAAGTGAAGATAAAATACTGTTGTGGATCTGGGTGAGGAACCACACAAAATAATGAACAACAAAACAGATATTTGAGAAAGAAAAATAGGTTATATTGAACGTAAAGATACAAACTGGAATGCAGGTTAGTAATCCAGAAATACGACTAGTAAGGAATATACAGGGTGGGCCATAAGTCGCGCACCAAAGAATTACGTGAAGTGATGTGAAACAATGTAAAATCATCAGGGTTAAATATCTTTTCCTTTCCTTGGGTATAAAATAAATGTTCTTTTATCAAAGTGTTTCTCAGTTCATTAGTTAAGCTTGGTTTTAATAAAATAACGTTTATTATTATCAGAATTGTTTTAAATGCTTTTGTTCGCGACTTATGGCCCACCCTGTATATGTAAAAGTCTTGAAGTGAAACCGTGTTGAAAGAGTATATCCGTGTAATATTATTTTCGTTGAGTGGAACTCAAAGGTACTATGCCTACTGACGCGGTATTCTCTGTTTAACTTCGGTATCTCTCGGTAACTTACGGATCAGTCCTGATATCTCTCTGATAACTGACGGATCTCGCTATGGCAGGAGTTTATGTATACTCAAGTCGAGTACATTATCATAGAAAAAGGGGAGATCCCACAACAAATACCTCTAGTCCAAATATGGGAGCTATGCTCCATTTTTAGTCATAATATATTGAGATGAAAGCAAATAAAAATCTGCTATTACAAGACACAACATCATATTTATAGAAGTTAAGGCTTAAGTCCTCAGGTGCTCAAGCGAGCTGGTGAACAAATAAAAAAGGAGACATAAGGAAAAAAATAATGACTGCAGATCGTGTGCGTTTGCGGACTTAGCTTAGGTGAAACGCGTCCGGTTATCTTGGAAATAGTCTCGGTTGAAGAAGTTTCTTTCAATCCACGTGTAACGTTTTTAGGCAGCATCAATTTCTCTTGAATTTAGTAATTCCTCCATAACTTGATGCCAATAACTTGGCTTGTGATAAAAGACTAGAATTGTTTCCTGCTGCCTAATTAACGCGATGGAATAAAAAAAAAGGATGGGTTTTTGAATTTGGCGTTTATATAGTCAGGTTCGCGTGACTGTTAGAGAGGCAGTGATTTAGATCTTTCTTTAGCCATTCAACATCTTCGTTTTGTTCTACCCTTGATTTATCTGATTTTTCTGACTGATTATTTCGAATTCCAATAAAAAAAAAAAAGGCACGGATTTATTGCAAAACAACATTTGATTTCAAAATTCAATGTGAAATTTTAAAATATTTTTTCTTAAAAAGTCTCAGCTACGTAATTGTTTAAAAACTAATTGAGCCTTGTCAGGTTTACCATACGCTCGTGTATTAGTCTTCATGTATAGTACGGTCACTGATGTTTTTGAAATTTTTTTTTTTGGGGGGGGGGGGGGGTGATAACCTCATTTGTTTTATAAAGCACGTGTATTTTGCGACCTCAGCTTCTGAGCAATACTAGTAAGCCTATAGTAATCAAATATTGGAGTACTGAGCATCATCCTATATATAGATTGTATAGCAAATAAATATTCTTCATTCTTATATGTACAAAACTACTGTAAAATGGTAAGAAAAACAATTACTGTAAAATATCTGATAGAAAGATTTACACTATCAGCCAGAATTATTAGGCCATACCAGTTTTTTTTAAAAGAAATTATGTTATTTCATACTGTTTTTAGTATTTATTGCCAAGTGGATAATTCTAAATGAAAATGGAATGGTTCTTTTTTTCTTATTACTTTACAAAATTTTACAAGGCAAGGAAGCAAAGATAAACTCGTCCGAATCACCCTAAATTTTCTTCATTCTTTCATTCGTGAAACTGCAATATATTAAATATTTATGAATTCATTTGATGCACATGCTATTGTGCAGTATTAACAAAAGAACCATTCTATTTTCATTTACAACTAGCAGTATAGCCCGGCGTTGCTCGGGTGTAATGAAAGTATAAAACTAATCCATGGTCCTGAAGATCAGACTCTTTGGACGTTGGCAAGAAAGACTAAAAAGCAATAGTTGTTTCCAGTTAAAGCGAAACCGTAGACTGAAAGAAACATGAATGGACGTAAATCAAATTTTGATTTCCTGCCATCGATATCAAATTTTCTGCACTATTGTAAGAACTGCAACCTTGAAACTTCTGAATATCGTTTCTTATGTCTTTGTCTATGAGGGTATCAAATTTGATTAAAATTGGACCACTCCTTCTATAACCCGATTTTTTCGATTATCGATTTTCGATATTTATTGGGGGTACCTCGACACAAATCCTAGCTAAGAACACTCGTAGACGCTTATAGTACAACTGTGTAAATTTTCAAGAAAATTGGTTCAGCCGTTTCGGAGTCTATAGGTAACGGACACACACACACACACACACACACACACACACACACACACACACACACACACAAAAAGTTCCATTTATAAATAAGTTTAGATTATTTACTGGGCAATAAATACTAAAAAATAGTATGAAAAACATATTTTTTAAAACACTGAGGTGGCCTAATAATTATGGCCGGTAGTGTAGATACCGTATTTTTGTTTTTGGTCATGCCTCACTAAGGTAGCCCCCTTACCTATGGTCCTGCCTCCTACGTAGCTTAAGTTTATTCCTTTAGAAAACGAGCAAAACCTCATCCAACGTGTATGCCACTTCAAAATCAACAAATATCTAAATCTATCTATCTAAACTTATTTATAAATGGAACTTTGTCTATATGTGTTTGTGTCTGTATGTGTGTGTGTATCCGTTACCTATAGACTCCGAAACGACTGAACCAATTTTCTTGAAATTTTACACAGTTGTACTATAAGCGTCTGCGAGTGTTCTTAGCTAGGTTTTGTGTCGAGGTACCCCCGATAAATATCGAAAATCGATATTCGAAAAAATCAGGTTATAGAAGGAGTGGCCTGATTTTGATAAAATTTCATACACTCATAGACAAAGACATAAGAAACGATATTCAGAAGTTTCAAGGTTGCAGTTCTTACAATAGTGCAGAAAATCGATAATATATATATATATATATATATATATATATATAAAAGGCAAGATATTTGTGTGTGTGTCTGTTTATCTGTTTCTATGTCCTTTATATAAATCCACAATTTCTATCCGATTCTCACCAAACATCACACAAATATTCTTTTGGCTGAGTCTAAGCTCCAGGACCATGGATTAGTTTTAAAGCTTTCATTACACCCGAGCAACGCCAGGCTATACTGCTAGTCTGATATATATAAAGAATTAATAGATTTTTTTCTATCTCGAAACTGCATTCACCCTCGTTTGGCAAGTGTTTAAATTGCTGAGATATTGTCTTTCCAATGGCAACATTTTTGTCAAGATTACCGGTATATAATGCAGGGTAACCCAGGAGTTGGGGTGCGTACTTTGGGTTATAATAATCTCTTCAGCCACCTTCTGTAGGAGGTTTTGTAATTTCCTTTCCGCGTCTGCTATCAGCACTGTATCATCTGCGTACCTTATCTTGTTCAAATTGTGGCCTCCGATGACGAATCCTGGCATAACATCTATGAAGAATTAATAGATTTTTTCCTATCTCAAAACCGCATTCATCTTTGTTTCACAAGTGTTTACACCGCCGAGCTATTATATTTCCACTGACAACGTTTTTGTTAAGTTTATCGAATTTTAACCTCACCAGAAAACATGTTTCGTGCAACCATTTACCGAATATGTATTTTTAATTTCTTAAAAAAATTATCTGTGTATAGTGTGACTCCATATTTTTTGCGTAAATCGTAAAACTTGCACTATACGGGTATAGATGGTATGTAGTTTTAATAAATACAGCGTATACTTCAATAAAGTATTATTTCACTTCAGGCGCATTGGCATGACCAAGGTTGCATTCCAGAAACTGAGTAGAGTATTAAGAGACAGGAAAATTTTACTGGAAACAAAGAAGAGAGTACTGGATTGTTATGTGGTGTCTGTCCTTCAATATGACAGTGAATGCTGGACAATCTCATTAAAGATGAAGGAAAGACTTGAAACAACCGAAATGTGGTTCTACTGAAGCATACTGGATGTAAAATAGGGGACCAATTCCATATTACAGATAATATATAAACTGATCCCTCACTTTGTGGTCACAGCAGTTTTTGTACATTTATATTTCTGAGATCCAAAAGCACAGGGTTGACTTCCAGAAGCTGAGTAGAGTCTTAAGAGACAGGAAGATTTTACTGGAAACAGAGAAGAGAGTACTGGATTGTTATGTGATGTCTGTCCTTCAATATGACAGTGAATGCTGGACAATCTCATCAAAGATGAAGGAAAGACTTGAAACAACCGAAATATGGTTCTACGGAAGCATACTGGATGTAAAATGGGGGATCAATTTCATATTACAATCACTATATTATCTGACCCTCACTTTGTGGTCACATCAGTTTCTGTACATTTATATTCCTGAGATCCAAAAGCACAAGGTTGCATTCCAGAAGCTGAGTAGAGTATTAAGAGAGAGGAAAATTTTACTGGAAACAAAGAAGAGAATACTGGATTGTTTTGAAATGTCTGTCCTTCAATATGTTGGACAATCTCATCAAAGATGAAGGAAAGACTTCAAGCAAACCGAAACGTTGATCAACAGAACGATGCTGGGTACACCATGGACGGAACAAGCGAGCAATGACGACATTTTGAAGAGGATGAACACAAAAAGGAAACTGATAGTTAATATCAGGAAAAGACAGCTGAAGTTTTTGGAACATCTAATGAGAAAGGAGAGCTTGGAGAATCTGATGCTCACAGGACGGATAGAGTGGAAGGAGACAAGGGAAAGCAACGCACAATGCATACCTGATAGACTTGAGCAGGTGGATGGTGGAACGGGGATTGAGTGGCATAACAGAAGAAGGGGTATTAAGAGCGACAAGTGATAGAGAGATGTGGAGGGCCATGATCGCACAAGTTTTGAAGGGACACGGTATATAGAAGACGAATGTAGGCTTCTTGGATATTCTATATGTTTCGTCATTTTATAGCATTTTCTATTTTTCCATCTTTAACATTATTTGCAGCCGTTTTTATTGCTTATCAGAGTTTCTCTTCCAGTTTCCCATTTTCATATAGATTTTAATAATGGATCACAAATTTTCTATGGGATTAATATATGGACAGGTTGGGAACAATTCTCTTAATTTGATATCTTTGAAACCATTTTTTGATAATCTAAGCAATAGTCAGCTTTGTACAACGCAAATGGGCATCGTATTAGCATTAATATTTGAATTTGAATTTTGTTTAATGGCATATCAACCATGCCGAAAAGGTAGGGTTTTAAGGTATTTTTAATTTAATGTTCAATGATAGTGAGAAGGTTGATTTACTCAGATTTTGATGAAAAATCTATTCAATTTTTTATTTTTATTTTAGAAAACTGAAGCTGTGTTCTAGTTCTGTATTAAAAAATGTATTGCTGATAATATTTTTTTTTCTTCAAAAATGTGTTATGGTAATAATTTTTTACCTTCAGAAAAGTATTGTTAATATTTTTCTTTCAAACATGTATATTTTTCAATATAAGTTTATTTTTATGTATATATTTCTATAAAAGTCTATTTTTATGCTTTCATAGTGTTTTGACCCCAGTTTGGGGGATTAACTATTTGCCCATAGCTGGGATCCTAACAGGTGCTGCCACTCCGGGTCAGGGTGGACCTGGGAACAACAACAATTAAGAGGTGGTTCCTTGTTCATCACAACCTCCCAATTAGAGGCCTTGCTGCCGGACGCAGTTTATCGTCATGCCCAGAACGGTGCCAACTTTGATCTTCAAAAAATTCAAATGCATTATTAATTGCTCTCTACTGTCTTCTTGATCACTCTTTAATTGTTCTCGCTCCTTAATAATGTTTCTCTATTTTCTTATTCTTTCATACTCGTAACCCTTTGTGCCTTAGTGACTTTACTGCCTTGCATGGGGTGATATGATAAAAAAAACTGAATAACAATATTTTTTCAGTCGCAAAACTTTTTGAAAAGATATCAACAAGAAGAAAGCATTAATTTAGTAATCGTAATAATGATAACAGCGCCCGGTTCACACTCCACCCATGTCTATTGAACAGGTGAAGAGGCTCATCTCTTGCACCCTGTTTAGGATGTGGTTTCCGGCTTCCTCTTTTCCAATCTTGTCACTCTTTTTTTTCTCCTCAATTGGAGTAGATACACTAAACTATCGCCCGGTTCACACTCCACCCACGTCTATTGAACAGGTGAAGAGGCTCATCCCTTGTTCCCTGTTTAGGATGTGGTTTCAGGCTTTCTCTTTTCCAATCTTTTCACTCTTTTCTTTTTTTCTTTTTTTCAATTGGAGTAGATAGACTAAACTATCGCTCGGTTCACACTCCACCCACGTCTATTGAACAGGTGAGGAGGCTCATCCATTGTTCCCTGTTTAGGATGTGGTTTCAGGCTTTCTCTTTTCCAATCTTTTTACTCTTAAGTAGACCCCTGCGCATCAGTGACGTTACTGCCTTGCTTGGGGTGATATAATTAAAAAAAAAAAGATTATTCAGTCCTGGGTATGACAATAAACTACAACTGGCAGCAAGAAATTGGCGGTCTTGAGGAGCATGAAACCACCTCCTAGTTGTTGTTGTTCTACGGTCCACCTTCATCCGGGGTGTTAGCATCCATTAGGGTCTCAGCTATGGACAAATAATGAAAACGAAAGCAAAACACTATGAAAGCATAAAAAAAAAAAACAATTTTACAGAATGACCAACAATATATTTTATCTGTAGTCGAAGGTATGTAATTACGTTTGAAACCATAAAATTGTTCAAAATATTTAGATTTCAGCATTAAACAACTCTAGAAGTTGATACGCCGCAAAACCAAATCAACCAACCAAGATGAAAAGGTAAATTTTCGTTTTTGGTCCCGAAGGCTCCTCACCCCTCAAAATTATCCAAAATAGCATTATATCTGTGCAAATGTATATGCTGAACTCAAATCAACAATTAGTTATTAAAGAAAACTACCTTTTTTTTTATTTGAACGTCCATAAAACAAAAACAATAAAAACGAACTATATCTCGCACTTTTTCTCTCCCGTAACTCTCACGAAGTCATGTAATTAACTGCAGAATGACGTACTGCGTAGGCAACAAATTTCGGTCGATTTACTTCCTTTACTGAAACTTCCTGTAATGGAAGTAATAAGCGTAGAAATACAATAGCCTATTACTTTCATTACTGGAAGTAAATCGCCGGAAGTTTCAGTAAAGGAAAAAATCGACAGAAAATAGACCGCAATTTGTTGTCCTACGCAGAAGGTCATTCAGAGGTTAATTACATGACTGCATTAGAGTTACGAGAGACAAAATGTAGTTCGATTTTTTTTATGGGAGTTCAGATCAAAAAGGTAAGTTTCTTCAATAACTAATTGTTGATTTGAGTTCAGCATATACATTTGCACAGAGATAATGCTATTTTGGATAAATCTGAAGTGGGGAAAGCCTTCGGGACCTAAAACGAAAATTTACCGATGAAAGAATTCTTTCATGACATTAATTCATATAATATGCGACAATTTCTTCAAGAAATCAAACTGTATCCCAAAATATAACTTCAACAAAACTACAACATAAAAGAACTCTTTTATGA
Organism: Ascarosepion bandense; assembly: GCA_037127315.1. NCBI lineage: Eukaryota > Metazoa > Mollusca > Cephalopoda > Sepiida > Sepiidae > Ascarosepion > Ascarosepion bandense. Next base: position 1,042,316 of record JBBBDQ010001602.1, on the reverse strand, counting down.
CAATAATCCATATAATATCCTAAAATGTCTTAAAGAAATCAAACTGTATTCCAAAATATAACTTCAACAAAACTACAACATGAAACAAACCCATCCCACCCTCTAATAATTATGTCCACACAAACATGTATATGCATAAAAGCTGAATATCGCCTACCATGTATTCAATTGTGAAAGCAGAATAATATATATTTTTTATTTCTTTAAAGCTCAACACCTACCAAAAAAAAAAAAAACAAACAAACTTAAACTTCAGCATTAAATGTCCTATAAAGAGTTGATATGCCGTTAAACAAACAATTAACAGGTGATTAAAAAGGTGAGAATATATATCTAAACTTATTTATAAAAGGAAACTCTGTGTGTGTGTGTGTGTGTGTGTGTGTCCGTTACCTATAGACTCTGAAACGGCTGAACCGATTTTCTTGAAAATTTACACAGTTGTACTATCAGCGTCTGCGAGTGTTCTTAGCTAGGTTTTGTGTCGAGGTACCCCCGATAAATATCGAAAATCGATAATCGAAAAAATCAGGTTCTAGAAGGAGTGGTCTGATTTTAATCAAATTTGATACACTCATAGACAAAGACATAAGAAACGATATTCAGAAGTTTCAAGGTTGCAGTTCTTACAATAGTGCAGAAAATCGATAACATATATATAAAAGGCAAGATGTTTGTGTGTGTGTCTGTTTATCTGCCTGTATGCATTTTTTTAGCCCTTTTATTTTAGTTTTTGGTTTCGGGTTTGGCTCTAAGTAGGTATAATTGTAGTTCTTAGTCTCAGCCATGATACCATTTACTCAGAGGACTTATTTAGCCTTCAAAATTCAGTTTACGACGAAAAAAAACTTATTTGATATCGATAGCAGGAAATCAAAATTTGACTTACATCCATTCATTTTTCTTTCAGTCTACGTTTTCGCTTTAACTGGAAACAACTATTGCTTTTTAGTCTTTCGTGCCAACGTCCAAAGAGTCTGAGCTCCAGGACCATGGATTTGTTTTAAAGCTTTCATCACACCCGAGCAACGCCGGGCTATACTGCTAGTGTATAATGGCTTTGTTTCGTCAGTTATACACTCATTAATTCCTTGCCAACAGCATTAACTTTCTTCCTCAATTTTCAGTTCATTTCTATAGTAAAACCGTTAGCAACGCATTTACATTATACAAATAATTGTCAGTAACCGAAGCATGAATTCTTTATTACTTTTTATCCAATTGTTTGATTTGTTTAATGGCATATCAACTCATTACGGGTCATTTAATGCCAAAATTTAATTTTATTAGGATCTTTGGCAACGATATTTTAAAAGATGTATTGCTCATAATTTTTCTCTTGCTTTTCCAAAAAAAATATTGCTGGTATTCTCACTCCAAAAATGTATTTTTTATACCTTCATAATGACTTGATAGGCCTTGCTGCCGGATGCAGTTTGTCGTTATGCCAAAGGCGATTATCCAATTGCCATGGCATGATACACAAATTGAGTTATAAGATTGAATCCGACAAATCTTAGTTAAAATAAATTGCGAAATCCAGAATTTAATTATTCTCTCTACCGTCAGAAAAGAATAAAAAGATTTTTGACAGAAAAGGAATCTCGACAAGAATAGAATTAATAGAATAGTTATAAAGACATTAAACTATTACAAGACGAAAACATAGCTTCGTATCTTTTTTCTATGTGCTTTGGCTGATCACGGCTCTCCACAACTTCCTATCTTTTGCAGCTCTTAGCAATATTCGTTTTTTTTACTTTCTCTCCCTCGCCTTGTTCTGCTATCAGGTTTGTTAGGTAGGTTGATTATGGCTCTCCACATTTTTCTATTCTTTGTAGCTTTTAGCAATGTTTGTCTTTTTTGCTATCCTTCTGATCCTCTATTCTGCAACCCACTTACGCAAGTTTGTTGGGTAGGTTGATCATTTTTCTCCACAACTTCCTGTCCTTTGTGGCTTTTAGCAATATTTGTCTTTTTATTATTCCCCCTCTCGCTTCTTCTGTTATTTATTTACACATGCTCACTGGGTGGGTTACTTGCTTTTCCTCTCTGTCCCTCTTGCTTTTAATATGCCCTTTGACTGTCAAATGTTCCAAGGCTTCTTTCTTCATTATGTATACTAGAAATTTCTCATTTTGATTGTAAGTATAAACGCTGCTTTGAGCAATCGACTCCCAAGAGAGTGCTTTCTCGATTACTGCAACCGTGACATGTTCATATCAAGGGTTAACTGTTATCTTTTCTATATATCCCCATAAACTGTGACTATTATTTTGTAATCCCCTATCTCGAGTGGCTATTGATACTTTTACAGGATAAAATCATTATAAAAATAAGTCTCCTTTTAAATCCCCTTTTTTTCTTAAAACGTCCTTGTTACTCACATGTTCCGGTGAAAACTCCTCTTTCGTGCGTAATCGTCAACCTGCATACTCGTGCGTAATCGTCAACCTGCATACTCTCTTCTACCCGAGACCGGCAATTGAGAGTAGACCTCGGGAGCTAATTGAAATTCCCGGAGCAGATAGTGACAACTTTCTTACGTCTGGATTAAGTAATCTGGTCGTTGAGTTTCAGACAGATTATTACGATCGAACTCATGGTACCTTGGGAAGAGAATCTGGAGGAAGCCTTTGAAAGAAAACTTGGAAAATACCAGAAGTTGGTTGATAAATGCAGGTCTAACTATCCGTTCTAGTGAAGCGTAGTTGTTTTGTTTTTTTGTTTTTTTTTTGTTGTTTTTTTTAATCATAGCAAGGCGAAAACGCCACAGATGCACAGGGGGCTACGTAAGAGTAAAAAGATTGGAAAAGAGAAAGCCGGAAACCGCATCCTAAAAAGGAAACAAGGGATGAGCCTCTTCACCTGTTCAATAGACGTGGGTGGAGTGTGAACTGGGCGATAGTTTAGTCTATCTACTCCAATTGAAAAAAAAAAAAATAAAGAAAAGAGTGAAAAGATTGGAAAAGAGAAAACCGGAAACCGCATCCTAAACAGGAAACAAGGGATGATCCTCTTCACCTGTTCAATAGACGTGGGTGAAGTGTGAACCGGGCGATAGTTTAGTCTATTGTTGAAACAGATTAACTGAATTTGGCCTCGTTAATAGATAGCCCACTATAAGGGGGGTATAAACAAGAAAATCAAATTGAGTATAGAAATAACATTTATATATACACAGATATCAATTAAGGGTTTTTTTTTACAAATAAAGTAATGTCTTTAGGATGGGTTCAAAGGACGTTAAAATGTTTATAGCAGTAAATGCCGAAAAGAGAGTTTGTGCGTATGTATGTGGGAGCGTTTGTCAATTAGGAATGTCTTTGATGTCTCCGCTCCGTAGATCGAGTAAGTAGCTCAGGGGACAGCGAAGAAGAAGTTGAGAGGGAAAGGAGGCGAGCATAGTATGATCGTTTGACGAGGTCAAGTGATGTGCTAATTATGTTCGTACTTTCTCAACTGGCGATGCTTTCTGTGTCGGTTTTTTTTTCGTCTTTGTGGGTCCTAGCAAGTCATTTGGGAATTCACACTCGTATTTAATTCTGGGCTTCCCATTGGATGATAAATAAAATTTACGTAGGCTCGCGAAAAGGAATTTGATATGCATTAATTTTTGGTTTTCTGCCGGAACATCTGCGTGGAGCCGGGTGCGCAAAAACCAGTTTTGGTCATTTGCTTTCTAGATCTCTGAGAGTAAACATCCGGTCCCTCGCTTTGCTCGGTATCACCACATAACCAATGGCGGAGTGTCTTCTGATTGAAGTTGGATGCCGTGGTTTTGTAAGAAGATCTTTATGCAGAACTTTAAGCCGGCTTGACGTCAGTGGAAGATAAAAGAGAAAGGCCATTAAGACTGTTTCAGAATCTGCAGAGAAGGCCTCGAAATGGCTATGGATTAAAAATCGGACCCATGGAGATCTAGGAGAGATCGCTGTTTGAAGGGAGGCTCAAGGAAGAGAAAGAAGGAGAATGTGTGTAGGGTTTGATACATTGACACCCACACGCACACACACACACATACATGGTGATTCAGCGTTCACGTGATAACTTAGTTTCCGCGTAAATGATGCCAATAAAAACGGGGAACGTCACGTGGTACGCTAGTTAGGATTTTGTTCCGGACAAGAGCAGACATGTTTCCCTAACTCACAAAAACACACGCGCACTAATTGCGGGTAGCAATTAGGGGCGCAATTTTTTATTTCTCACCAGGGAAAGAACTTCTCTTTCCTTAATTTTATGCATGCTGTCAACCCTATGTAACCTTTGTTAATATATTGTTTTTCTTGTTACTTTCGCCTACTCGTTCTTTCTTATTGCCTGTTTTATTTCACCACCCAGTTACGTCGAGTCGACTCGTAAACTTAAATTTAGTAATGGACCCTTCGCCTTCTACATGTGTATGAGATTTTTTTTAGTAAGGAGGAATGGGAGAAATTAACTGCTGAAATCATTCAACAGTAAAGTCTGGAGGAGCTCATTAGGAGTGTAGGTCAGTCCACGTATTATTCCAAGAAGAGAAAGACGAGTACATAGTTTGTTCTTTTTTGTCTCATCTTGGCTGAAGCGGAAGCGACGGATGGCGTATCTGGAAAGACAAGTATTCAGCTTGTTTTTTGTTTTGCTTTTTTTGTATGCCTCGTCTTGGCCGAGGCGAAAGTGACGTACGGCATTTCTGATTAAACGCTTACTATTTCATCACTGGCAGTTACAGTTATAAATCCGTTGTTGTGTGCTTGACAATTACAGGATTGCCTACTAGAATAGCATTGTTCTGGTAGGGTCTCTTTGAGTGAACAAGTATGATGTTGAAAGACCCGAAACATGTCATGAACCCAAAGCATAAGATCACTGATGAGGTGATCCTGTGCATTCGTAGGTGTGTATTCATGACAGATATACTTGCTCCAGATGAATATAAAAATCGTCACAATAGAGTGGGGTAACATTTACATATTTACACTGGACAATGTGCAAACACTTTAAAGACCGAAAAATTGAATTAGAAAAAATGTGGAAATTAAAAACAAGATTAGTACCAGTGATAATTTTGGTTGTCTTGTAATGAAAAAATAGTTGTGCATATAATAAAAGTGTTATGAACGTTTTACTATCAGTTCAGTCGTTTTTGTTTGTTTTTGTTTTTCCGTTACGAGATAAATAACGTTTGTACAAAGACTTATCATTTTTTGTAGAACTGTATATTTTTATACTTGAAAATATTTTTAAAAATATTACTTGAAGAAGAAAAACATTTTATTGAAATAATTTTAACATTATCAAACACTGTTTCTTTTTTTTTTTTCTTTTCCTTTTTTTAAAATTACGCTCTTCTCTTAACTGTTATAATAAAAATAATGACACCTGATCTTAACTGGCCGGAAATGTTAACATGTACTCGTTTTCTTAGATTACTATTACTACTACTAATGATAGCAATAATAATGGTTCCTGGTCTTAATTGACAGGAGATATTCACATGTACACGTTTTCATTAGAGAACTACTACTACTACTACTAATAATAATAATAATAATAATAATAATAATAATAATGGTTCCTGGTTTTAATTGACAGGAGGTGTTAACATGTACACGTTTCATGAGATTACTACTACTACTACTACTAATAATAATAATAATAATAATAATAATAATAATAATGGCTCCTGATTTTAATTAACTGGAGGCGTTAACATGTACACGTTTCATTAGATTACTACTGCTACTACTACTACTACTACTACTAATAATAATAATAATAACAATAATAATAATGGCTCCTGATCTTAATTAACTGGAGGTGTTAACATGTACACGTTTCATTAGGTTACTACTGCTACTACTACTACTAATAATAATAATAACAATAATAATAATGGCTTCTGATCTTAATTAACTGGAGGTGTTAACATGTACACGTTTCATTAGATTACTACTGCTACTACTACTACTACTAATAATAATAATAACAATAATAATAATGGCTCCTGATCTTAATTAACTGGAGGTGTTATCATGCACCCGTTTCGTCAAACTACTACTACTAAAAATAATAATTTCTTTTTTTTTTTTTAGATAATTGTCTCACTCCAAGTAAGGCAGGACTGCCACTGGTGCGCAGGGGGCTTTCAAAATAGGAGAGTGAAGAGAAAGAAGAACAGGTTACACTAGGTGTCGGAGGATGGGTAAGAGAAGGACGGAAACACTGGTGTGAAGAGAGCTGCATGAGAAAACAAGTCTAAAGAGAGAAGACCGATAGGAGTCAAGGAGATAGGAGATGATAGTTGACGTTGCATTTAAACTCTTGGAGACTGTAGCTATCAAGGAAGCAAGGATACGGAATGGAGTTCTATAGTGGGTTATCCGTTCTAGTAAAACGTAGTTGTGTGTTTAACTGAATTTGGCCTCGTTAGTTGATAGCCCACTATAAGTTATAAAAGGGGTTATAAAACAAGAAGATCAAATTGAGTATAGAAACAACATTTTATATATACACAGATATCAATTACGGTTTTTTTTTTTACAAATAAAGTAATGTCTTTAGGATGGGTCCAAAGGACGTTAAAATGTTCATAGCAATAAATGCTGAAAAGAGAGTTTGTGCGTATATGTGGGAGCGTTTGTCGGTTAGGAATGTCTTTATGAGCCATTTCTTACTCCAGTCCACCACTGACTGGCGGTTCTTTTCGAGAGCAATAGCAAGCTGAGGGGAGAGAGATATTAACAGAAACCACAAAATTATTTTAACCACCCACCCCTGATTCTGTCAGTAGTGACCAGCCACACCCTCCCTCGCGCGCGTGTGTGTATGCATGAGTGTGTGTATATATATATATATATAGAGAGAGAGAGAGAGAAAGAGAGAGAAAGAGAGAGAGAGAGTTTATAAAGGAAAACTCAACACGTCATATCAGTTATAAACTATAGCTCATTACAATTTCCTTTTTTCAAACATACGCACCGTAATGGGGGCGCTAGTGATGTCATAGCGAAGATCATTAGGGGGTTTCGGGTCTTTCAACATCATACCCCCCTCACCGCATCGACCTGACCAGAGATGATCATCCTCCGGCCCACCCTCGATAAACGCTTTCAGACACTGGAAAATTACGTTTAGGCCCGGTACGAAACCCTGCAAATGCTTCCGATTGGCGACAGTCAGAGCCACTTTCCATTTAGAGGCGATTGGAATCCAGGCACTCTCTCTTTTAATCCATAACCAATTAGCTGTTCTTTCTGCTGTTTCGGTTATGGACTTGAGTGCTTTTCTTTTCTTTTTTTTTTTATTACTCCCACTATCCCAATATATGTTAAGGCTTTGCATAAGGACCTTGCTGCAAATCCTCTAGTCCCCATTTCTATAGGAGTGCAGCTAGCCCTCCAGCCTTTAACCCTGCAACTCTCCAGCAGTTCGTCATATTTTAACTTCTTCCTTTCATGAGCTTCCTCTGCGTTTTCCTCCCAGGGGACCGTCAGTTCCCACAAGACTATCTTCTTCAATTTATGTGAGAAGAAAACTATATCTGGGCGAAGTTTTGTGATGGCAATTTGCTCTGGGAATTTCAATCTTGAGCCTATATCGGCCCTTAGTTCCCAGTCTGTTGCAGGAGATAGCATGTTTGGATTTACCTTTCTATTTCGTGGGATTTTCGCGCCCGCTTTAATAAATTTTATCTGTCTTGTGTCTGGGTTGTAAACATTCTCTTTGATAGCATTTTGAACTATTTTCACGATCTCTTTTAGAATTTCATCATGGCGCCACCTGTAACGCCCATCAGCTAGTGCAGATTTACAGCTACTCAGGATATGTTTTAAGGTACCTCTGCGCCCACATTAGCTCATATCATCAGACCTTACAATATTTCCTCCATCTGGTACAAAATTTCTACCGGAATGAATCTTTTCTTAAAATGAAGAAAGGGATTCATTCCGGTAAAAATTTTGTACCAGATGGAGGAAATATTGTAAGGTCTGATGATATGAGCTAATTAAACTCATTGTAATGAGCTATAGTTTATAACTGATATGACGTGTTGAGTTTTCCTTTAGAAACTTCATATCGCTCTGGTTAATACCCATCGAGCTCTCTATATGGATTTACCTATTAATATTTTATATTAAGGTAATCTTGTTGGATTATCCTCATCGTTTACGGACTGACACCTATATATATATATATATATATATATACTGACTCCGACTGACACTAAATCGGTCTAGTTTCGATCCAGGCCAGAACCAAGTGGATATGTCTAGACACACTGATGAGCTGTGATACAGTGAAACAGGCTTGTATGTGAATGACTAATATATATATATATTTTAGAGAAAATTTTCAAAATTCAAAGGTGTCGGATGTACATTTCGACACAGGATCTCTAATAGAGGAATTTCGAGGAATTTTCATGATAGGTGCTGTCTATGTTTACTGGAAAAAAATTTCAATATTAAAATACCCCCACCAACACCGGCTACTGAATCTTAAGAGGGAATTCATCAGTAAGTGCCGCCACAAGGCAAATTTTTTGAATACTTAAATTTAGAATTTAAATCCCCGTTGACTAGATGTTAGAATATAAATTAAAAGGATTCAATTTAAGTTTTAATTTTAATTTTACCCTAACGTTAACCTTAAAAAGTATTTTAACCCCCCGACCTTCCTATCCCAACCTCCTTTAATTGCCTATCTTTAGAAAATATGGATTCTTTTACTAAACCCCTTTTTCCTTGGTTAACACACACACACACACACACACACACACACACACACACACACACACACACATATATATATATATATATATATATATATATCTTTTTTTCTCTAATATTTTTTCTCTAATAATTTTTAAACTGATAACTTCCTAGCTCGCTTCTACCTAAAAGGTTTAATTAAATAAACTTAAATAAAAAATTTTAAAATCTTATATTGAAACCCATTCCTTCCCGCCTAAATACACCTCTTCAAACAGCCCAAAATTTTAACCTTAGATAAGTAATTTAACTCCTTTAGTTGTCTATCTTTATAAAATATGAACTCCTTTACCAAATCCCTATATATATATATATATATATATATATATATATTTCTTTAATAACTTTAAATTCATGACTTTCTGCAATGGATAAACTTAATTAAAAAATTTTTAGATATTACATTTAAATCTATTCCTCCCCTTCTTAAATATACCATTTCAACACCCTGTAACCCCGCCACTGTCCTGTTGTACTTTGTGACCGTTGTTAACCTAAATCCCTTCCACACTTTACCCCAGGGCCTCCGCCATTTGGAACAAAACAATGTCGCTGACGTGACGTAGAATCTCTATTAGATCCTGTGTCGATATGTACATCCGACACCTTTGAATTTTGAAAATGTTCTCTAATTTATATTGGCTCTGGATTCTTAATACATTGAGCTCTCTGCCTGAATCACTTTTTAATGTTAAAAATTTTTTAATATTAATTAGGATCAGGTTCTTGGAATTTACCTTCCCACTCTTCCACTTTGGATTAAAGAAAAACAATATATATATATATATATATATATATATATATATATATATATATATTAGTCAGCGTTCCCTGAAGATCCGTTTAGGTGATACCTTGGTAGATTTGTTGGCTCACTAGGTTAACTTATATATATATATATATATATATATATATATATATATATATATATATCCCTTTCCCTACTAGGATTAATTGCCGATGCGACTTGCCAACGAGAGGAAAAATGGTAAAAGAATTTTTAATGTTTTGAAATTAAACACACTTGTAACTCTTAAGCAATATGAAAAAACAGCATAGTATGAAAAAAAAAGTCCTAAACTTAATAAAAACAAACATTTTCGATCAAAAAGTTTATGTTATTATTAAGAGGAAAGATCAAAGTTTTTAATTATTATTTTTTTTTAATTTGTTAATCCTTTTTTGGTTAAAAGTCTTGTTTTGATTTTAGTTAGCGGGGAGCCAAATCGTTACGAGAGTTTACAACGGCAAACGTAATATTAAATAACTCACTTGTTCAGGTGACAAACACATTAATTTGGAAATTCTTGCAAAAATCAAATACTTGTCGGATTTTAATGAAACTTACAGGACTTATTCACAAATGAATTAAATTATTTTTTAAATCATTATTTTTAAAAATATTGATAAAGAATTTTTTTTTACATCTGCTAACCCACCTGAAAGTAAATTCGTGAGATTTCAAGAAATTATACTCTATAGGCAAAAAGGGTTTTATTAGTTAAACGCAGGAATTATTGGGGAATGTAAATCATGTATTATTTTTTAAAACCATTTAGCCCCTTTTTCCGAAAATCTACAACGAATAGTAAAATAAAAAATGCAATAGAACTATGACATTGTTTAATTCAGTCAGTTAAGTGTCATACGTGATACACGCTTGGGCGATCATGTCTCGAAAGAGACATGACTGACTGGGCAGAAGATTATCCCGCAGTAGGTTGCCATTGCTTTCTGCGGTAGATTGGTTCGCCGACCAAGGCTATAGAACCCAATCTGTCCTGCTATTTAACCCATAACTGGAAGGAAGAGACGGATTAATACCTTTCCCAAGGGTATTTGCGCGTAAGAGAATGCAATGAATTCGGCTGGAATTTGAACTCGGTTCTCCGATTTCTCGTTCCGAACCGATATCCACTGCGCCACAACGTCACATTGTTTAATTAGATGTGCTTTTGATTTCATAAATATTAGTTTCAAGTATTATACTTTGAAGAATTTTTTTTCAATTAATAATGAAACTTTAAAAGAATTATTTTCATTTTTGTTTTTTTTTTAATTATGATAATGTATAAAGCTTCAAAAATATTTAAAAAATATTTCCAAGACTTGTAGACTTTAGCTTGGTAGGTTATAAAATGAAGATTATATTTACTAATTGAAAATTGTAAAGTTTATTACAAATCATCTAGCCATTTTAAAAGTAATTTTTAGTTTGTTTTTTTGTGTGTGTATTTGAAATTTTTTTTGTATGGTAATTTCTATGTTTACATTAAAAGGTCACGTGTTTCAGGGTTTTTTCCCCTTAATAAAAAAAATTGTACTCACTTGTGTTCGCCATACACTTACCTCTCATCTGGCGAGCTGTCACCACATTTCAAATACGACGGCCAAGTCAAGAAGTTCAACTTTATGATTAAGATATAGTTTTATTCTAAATGTCATGCTATTAATAAATACTTGAGTAAATCAAATTAATTTAACTTTAAATTTGCCAATTTTCCAAAATTAATGTATCACAGATGTATATTTTATTTTTGCAAGAATTTTAAAATCGTGAATTAACTTTAGTTGACAAATGTGTCGATCGCTCAAAAATAGCCGAAAAACTGGCAAGAAAATTTTAAATGTTATATTCCAATCAATATCATTTTTATTTGAAATACACCAAAGTATTTTGCTTACTGGAAATAGTAAATTTAATAATTTAGTGTTCAATTGAAACTAAAATAAAAGTTCCAAGAATACCATGTTTTTTTTTTTAATTCAATTTAAAAGTTAGTTAACTACATAGGTACCTTCACTAAATTGCTGAAAAAACAGCATAGTATGAAAAAAAAAAAAAAAAATTTCCGAAACAGAATAAAAATAAACTTTTTCCATCAAAATGCTTATATTATTATTAAGAGGAAAGATCAAAGTATTTTTTAATTATTTTTTTAAAAAAATTTTAATCACGTTTTAAATTTTGGTAAGAAATCTTGTTTTGATTTTAGTTAGCAGGTAACCAAGTCGTTACGAGAGTTTACACTAGAAAACATAATATTACATAACTCAGTTTTTTTTTCCGGTGACATACACATTAATTTGAAAATTCTTGCAAAAATCAAATAATTCTCAGATTTTAATGAAACTTTCAGGACTTATTCACAAAAAAAAAAATGAAATTATTTTGCAAATTATTTTCTTTAAAAAGTCTGAGTAAAAATATTTTTTTACATCTGTTACCCCCACTCCACTTAAATTCATTAAATTTTAAGAAATTAAATTTTGTTGCGATAATTGGTTTTATTAGTTAAAAGCAGGACACATTGGCGAATGTAAATCATCTATTATTTTTTGGAAAAATTTTACCTTTATTTCCGAAAATCTGTTCCCGATAAAAAAAAAAAAAAAAAGATGCAATAAAACTATGACATTATTTAATTTGATAAGCTTTTCATTGCTTGAATAAATAATATAAATTAGGGACATTATAGTCTGAAAAAAATTTTCTTCGTTTAATAATACAATGTTAAAAGAATTGTTTTCATTTTTATTTATAATAATTTATAAAGTTTCCAAAATATTTGTAAAATACTTCAAAGATTGTTTGAGGTTAGTTTAAAAACTTATTAAGCGAAGATTATGTTTAATAATCGAAAATTAAAAATTTTAAAACAAATCGTCATGCCTTCCAATTTTAAAACAAATTTTTAATTATTTTTGTGTATCTGAAGTTTTTTTTTTTTATATAGTAGTTTCTATGTGTAAATTAAAAGGTCATTTGGCTTAGGGTTTCTTTCCCTTCCCGGGAAAAATTTGTACAATTATGTCATTTGTGATCGCCATACACTTATCTTATATCGCATCTGTCAAATCTGTTGACACATACGTTGAAAATGTCACAAAGTTGAATTCATTAGACTACTATGGGGCGTAGTCAAGAGGAAAATCAATCAACACTCTCGTAACACTATAAAATATCTGAAGTCCGCCCTAACTAGCAAAATATACAAAAAAAATAAAAATAAAATAAAATAAATAAAATAAAATAAAATAAAGACCATATGCTAAGCTTTTTTGTAAAAAAAGAAAAAAAAATTAACCTAACACCTGTAAAAAGCACATAAATCAATTTTTTAACATAATACAAATGAGAAAATCGACAGACAATTGCTGATACCTCCTGAGAAGTGAACAGAACAATTACAAAACTCTTCGTCAACGAGACTCTGAAGTCGTGGTGCTGAATACAACAGCAATCAGCTAAATGAAAAAAATTATATGTGCATTAATCCTTAAAAGTAAATAAATATTGCATTGTACTTGGTTCACATATTGTTTATAATCTTGTAAATAAACATTGCCGAGGGAGTCAAAAGTGTATACCGTAACTGCGCTGCCAAGGGAATAACCGGCCTTTTGACACACCACTTTCTGCAGGTACAAAGGTTAAACTTTGCCAATATTACCTTACGTATTATTTTGTTATAGAATTACATTGGGAAGTGATTAACTATAAAAATTTAATTGGTAATTATTTTACCATAAAACTATATTGTGGATTATTTAAGTATAGAATTCGATAGGAACTAATTTATTTTTGATGAAAGGCTTTATAAAAAAAAAGCAGGTCTTTTTCTCTTCAGCTATAAGTTTAACAACAAAAACAAATCGAAATTTTTATTTAATCAGTAGTAGGAAATACGTCAAAACATTCATTCACAGTAATAATGACATTTACAATGACACAACAAATTCCTATAGTTAGGAATAAAACAATATACACGGCTATGTTTTAATGTTGAATGTATTCGAATTAAGTTATAAGAAACAGGGAATTTCTGTGAGAAATAAAGACAAGGGTGCTGAACACTTACAGTGATACGCATAAATATTGGATACATGTTATTTTCTGTTATAACTCTAGTTTATGTTCGTCATTTTGCCGGATATTTAGTAAGTAATATCTCTGGACAATAGCATCACAGATGAAGCATAGACTTGAGGCAACAGAAATCAGTTTCTACAGATGAATCCTGAGAATGTCATGGATGGTGCATGTGAGCAACAAAGAAATTGTAAGGAAAATGGGAAAAATCACTTGATTGATTAATTTTTTACGGTTTATCAACTATTTGTGGGTTATTTAAAACAGAAATATACTTTTGGTTGTAAAATAATATTTTGGGAGTGAATATTGCATTAATATTTTTTTTTATTTTGGAATAACAATGATTTTCCAGATGGAAGTTCAACTATTAGAAACTAATCTTGGAGAAAAGGATGGCAAATGGGTTCATATTTAAATGCATTTGTGCGTAAGTGAACGTAAAGAACCCAACAGGAATTCGAAATCGGATCTCCGATTGCTTATTCCGAGCTGCTATTCATTACACCACCGGCACATCCTTGTACTTAGACGCAGTTGAAATTTCTATGACACATCATGAGGAAAGAGAGCTTGGAAAATTTGACACTCGTTGAACATATTGAAGGCAAGAAAGACAGAGTAAAACAGCGCTTAAACTATCTAAAGATTTTGTGTAAGTGGATGACAGAAAAAGGGGGGGTGGAGCAGATCACAAAAAGGATACCGCTATTCATAGTTACAAACGATTGGAAGTTGTGGCGAGTCATTATCACACATTTACTGAGAGCAGAAGACTGTCTAAGAAATAAGGTTTCGGATTTTCTTATCGATACAACTTGATTTTATCTCTACTTTCTATTTGCCATCAATCTTTTTATACACTGTGAACTAAATGCCATGTCACGATAGGAAAATCTAAATCTAAACTTATTTATAAATGGAACTTTGTGTGTGTGTGTGTGTGTGTGTGTGTGTGTGTGTGTGTGTGTGTGTGTGTGTGTGTGTGTGCGTCTGTGTGTGTGTGTGCGTCTGTGTGTGTGTGTGTATCCGTTACCTATAGACTCCGAAACGGCTGAACCAATTTTCTTGAAAAGTTACACAGTTGTACTATAAGCGTCTGCGAGTGTTCTTAGCTAGGTTTTGTGTCGAGATATCCCCGATAAATATCGAAAATCGATAATCGAAAAAAATCGACTTAACGCACCCAAAATGTTAGGAACTTAGTAATCTTCTACTGAAAGCTGACTCCTTAATATTCAGCTAACTGTCGACTAATATCAACTGCATAGTAGTTCTACTGAACTTCAATAGAACTCTAAAGAACTCCTATGAACATCCCAAGAACTTCCTGTTAACTCTTATTACTATAGGAGAGAGAGTCCATTATCTGAGGAATAGGTGTGTTTCCCCCATAACAGATAGATAGATAGATAGATATTAACAGACTAATGTAGACAACAAAATAGTTAACTGTGAACAGTCTAACATAGAACATAATAAAATTAATTAAATGACCGATAAGAAGTTGCTATACTGATCAGCAAATAAAAAATAGATAGATAGATAGATAGATAGATAGATAGATAGATAGATAGTGATTGTGGAGTAGTTTTCGCACTGAAGGTTATAATCGTGCTATGTCGGTTGCTAATCGACTTAACGCACCCAAATATTATGAATTTGGTAATCTTCCATTGAAAGCTGACTCCATAGTAATCGGCTAACTGCCGACTAATATCAGCTGCCTAGTAGGTCTACTGAACTCCAATATAACTCTAAAGAACTCCTATGAACATCCCAAAAACTTCCTGTTAACTCTTATTAATATAGGAGAGAGAGTCCATTATCTGAGGAATAGGTGCGTTTCACCAAAACACTTATTGACATAGCGGTTCCAGCAATCTGTAATGTATCTCTGAAGATCTTTGAAAACATTTTCAAAAATACAAAAATCTTGAAGTGGAAACTCAAAAACGTGAAGTCATTAATAATTCCAGTTGTGGTTGAAGCCAGGGCCGTTTTAACAGCATCATAGATCCTGGGCAAACCTGTGTACTTGGCCCCCTACGACAACCACTCAGAGGAATAATATGTATATAGTCAATAATATTAAATAAATATTTATTTTATTGTAACTTGAAGAAAAGTGGTGTTTAAACTGATGACCATATCCACCATAGTTTATGAATATAGAATACAGCGCAGGACGTAATCTGTTCAATGAAACAACGTCAGAGATTAACACTCACGTGTCAGACACTCTACTGAATCGGACTATTTCGTCAATACCCGGGAAAATATGGTCGCCTTTTATACACGTCGCATTGAATATTTTGAGCCTTCTGATTGGTTAACCCTTCTATTGGGGAACTATAAAATGAGTCAGCCAATGGCCGGCTCACTAGTATACAGGGGTACCCAAAAACATTAAAAATATGCTGTATAACAGCAGATAAACATTTGAATAATACACGAGGCTTGAAAAACACAATAATACGCAGATTGGATGGCACAGTATGGAATTACTATGAACAAGAATTTGCGGCATTTATTTTGAGAGAAATGCTTTATTAATGGCTTTAATGATCTTCAGGAATACGATATCATTTTCATGCACATGAGTGAAAGCCAATTCAAACTATGCTGCACCATTGTGCTATTATATTTTAAACGTTTCAATCTTGAAAAAAAAAAAACGATCTCCTGTACGGTTGGTCACCATCATGGCTACGAACACTCTGATTGCAATTTCAACATTTGTAAATAGAGATTTAAAATTGGGGGAGTCGTAAAATTTTTATCACGAGCTATGTGGCGCTTGTAATGCTTACATTCATTTAAATGGTCGTCGTAATTTAAGTCTTTATGATACGTCTTAGCCAGATATATACATTTTTTCTTTAGGGCAGGAGAGGCAATGATTTTCTATTTCCTTGGAGAAGGAAAACAGATTCGCAATCTGCGAATAAGCTTCAGCACATTTTGTCAGTTCAAAAATTAGTCCAGAGTAGGGAGGATAGTTTTTACGTTGAAATTTTCGGTTTTAATGAAAAGTACCTTTTCTTGTTGAATCATCAAGTGGACCCGGTTAAGAGTCCAGCAAGAAATAATGCAAACACCAAAATAGGAAATTATATATATAGTCATCCGCATACAGATCGGTTTCGCTGTATCACAGCTCATCAGTACGGTTAGACTCCGATTGCATTTAACCCAGGATTGAAACCCGACCGAAATGGTGTCAGCCGGCGACTCAGCCCCTGGGCTATGGGTGTTCGGCGAAATTAAGCAAACATTTTAGCGCATATCATTATACGCGCCCAATAGCAAGAGGGCTCTAATTCATTTCACTGAATGAGCGATATATATATATATATATATATATATAAATTTTATTTTAGAACAGGTACATACTTTTTCTATATATATCCACGACAAATGTACATTTGTTTCGAGATTGAAACGTCAATGTCTCATCAGGCGGTGTCCGTGTATGCAATCCAGCATAACGTCTAGACATATTTAAGGCATTATCGTATGACTGACTACGGCTGTGTGATAGTTAAATTCAGTTCAGGTTGTATCCAATACAGGGGACAATGATGGCAAATTCATTGTGTTAATGAATCCGTGTATGCAATCCAGTATATCGTCTAGACATTTTTAAGGCATTATCGTATGACTCACCACCGCAGTGTGATTGTTAAATTTAGTTCAGGTTGTGTCCAGTACAAGGGACAATGATGGCAAATTCATTGTGTTAATGAATCCGTGTATGCAATCCAGTATATCGTCTAAACATATTTAAGGCATTATCGTATGACGGACCACCGCAATGATGGCAATTTCATTGAGTTAATGAATCCGTGTATGCAATCCAGTATATCGTCTAGATATGTTTAAGGCATTATCGTATGATGACCCCTGCATTGTGATAGTTAAATTTAGTTCAGATTGTGTCCAGTCCAGGGGACAATTATGGCAAATTCATTGAGTTTATGAATCCGAGTATGCAATCCAGTATATCGTCTAAACATATTTAGGGCATTATCGTATGATGACCCCTGCATTGTGATAGTTACATTTAGTTCAGGTTGTGTCCAGTACAGGGGACAATTATGGCAAATTCATTGAGTTAATGAATCCGTGTATGCAACCCAGTATATCGTCTAGACATTTTTAAGGCATTATCGTATGACTCACCACCGCAGTGTGTTTGTTAAATTTAGTTCAGGTTGTGTACAGTACAGGGGACAATGATGGCAAATTCATTGAGTTAATGAATCCGAGTATGCAATCCAGTATATCGTCTAGACATTTTTAAGGCATTATCGTATGACTCACCACCGCAGTGTGTTTGTTAAATTTAGTTCAGGTTGTGTACAGTACTGGGGACAATGATAGCAAATTCATTGAGTTAATGAATCCGTGTATGCAATCCAGTATATCGTCTAGACATTTTTAAGGCATTATCGTATGACTCACCACCGCAGTGTGTTTGTTAAATTTAGTTCAGGTTGTGTACAGTACTGGGGACAATGATGGCAAATTCATTGAGTTAATGAATCCGAGTATGCAATCCAGTATATCGTCTAGACATTTTTAAGGCATTATCGTATGACTCACCACCGCAGTGTGATTGTTAAATTTAGTTCAGGTTGTGTACAGTACAGGGGACAATGATGGCAAATTCATTGAGTTAATGAATCCGTGTATGCAATCCAGTATATCGTCTAAACATATTTAAGGCATTATCGTATCACTGACTAAGCAGTGTGACAGTTAAATTTAGTTCAGGTTGTGTACAGTACAGGGGACAAAGATGTCAAACGCATAGTGTCAATGAATCCTTGTTTGCAATCCAGTATATCGTCAATCATATTTAAGGCATTATCGTATGATGACCCCTGCATTGTGATAGTGGAATTTAGTTATCATTAAGAAAATCTGCAACAGTGTTTATTAAATACATGAGAAAAACAGATGATGAACATCAAGAAACTTTCCACAGGCTCATAGCTTTCAATTTATCGGACCGTAAATGTCAGGGGATCTGTTTGTAAGATCTCTGGCGTGGAATATACACTTGTTGAATAATGCTTTGACTTTTTACCTTTTCAAGAATCGTACAACGAACCTGTTGCCCCATTAATTCAATAAATTCCTCAAAAATATTTTCAGATAACTATGATGGATTTCCTTTCTAGTATTTCCATATAATTCGAAATGTTCTTCCAAAAAAGTGACTAATTTACTCAAGTTTCTATTATGCCTAAATACTTGCCATTTTTTGTGGACCCAATCTGATTTTCTCCATGAAATGAGTTACTTCTGCAGGAATAAAAATTAATTGCAGAAACCACACATATCAGAGCTCTATGTCAATATTTCTGTTTTGAACGATGTTGCTCAGGTATTAAAAAATCTACACTTCCAGTTTCTTTATGCCTTATGAAATACACTCTCATGCACTTTCGATGTTCTTCTCTATTCTCATGTTCTACAATAATATTGTTGTGCTTCCAGTCATTGAACCCCAATGTAGCAAAAGGAGATTCTTTCTTGGACAATAGGCAACATACAAAGCACTGCAAACAACCTTGAGATGGAGAATAAAGTAGCCATTCACCTTTTATACATTCGCCATTCGGCAGTTCACGTTTGAACATATTGTTTGATAAATATCTGTTTTATATCCTCTGCGTGAGTTTGAAAGGTTGCTATTATGATTCTGACATAATGAGGGCCCACTACGAATCCAGTAATCTGTTGTGTTAATATCATTAAAGTTCCATACCTCCGGATCTGTCTCTTGGATTGCAGCAACAGGCAATGATGATATGTTTACCGAAACTGTATGACTCGTAGCAGGAATAGATGTAGATGTGGATACTATATCTGAAGGAATACTACCAGTGGTTGCACCTGTGTTGAGCCACGATGTTGATTTTGGAAGTTTTCCTATTTTCTTTTTCTTCTCTGCAGCTCTCTTTTTTTGTGATCCACTCAAAACATTACGTTTCATTTCTTATGAAGGGTTATTCACCTGGAAATATATATCTTAAATATTTAGTATTTAGTCCTACACCAGGATTCAGGGTTATATGATATAAATGTACTGGCAACAAGTCGTAAATATTTAACTATTTTGCTTCCATAATAAACATGTTCATCCTTAATCGTATGAAAAGTATTTATTCTTAATACACACTCTCTAGTGTACGGTGATTCCGAAAACTGTCGAACAAGACCGAGATAGCTTAGTGGCATAGATAAGGTGTCTGGCACTGACCTAGTCTTATCTATGCATCGGTCTAAAAAACTACATTCAACACATTTGTTAATTTGCACAATTTAAAAGCTTATCTATTCAAATATTTACAAACTATCAATATATGTACCTCCTATAATAATTGAGTAATATTACATTATCGATTTTAAATTCGTAACGATTTGGCTACGCGCTAACGAAAATCAAAACAAGATTGTTACCAAAATTGTTAGAAAAGATTAAATTTTTTTAAATAATTAAAAAATACTTTGATCTTTCATCTTAATAAAACATTTTGATGGAAAAACTTCATTCTTATTAAGTTTGGGGCCTTTTTTTCAGAGATTTTAATGGCGGTACCTACTTTTGCTTAAAAATGTGTCGATAGCTTAAAAATGGCCAAAAAAAATAGAAACATATTTTTTAAATATGTAAAAGATTTTAGATCCCAATCAATATAATTTCTGCTTTAAAGCACCAGAGTATTTTGCTTACTAGAAATATTAAATTTAATCTCTTGGCTTTCAATTAAATCTAAATTGAAAGTTTCAAGAAAGAAATTTTATTCTTAAACATTCAGTATAAAAATTAGGTCTCTAAAATGAGTGAAGATACCTAATCAGTATCAGGTAATTTGTACTGTATCTTACATTCCTAATCCTTAATAACCACTACATGCTTTCTGTACAAGTGTTCAATGTGATTAATTCTCAAGTCCAAGCACTCATAATCTATGCATAGCCCTATACCTGGGTTCATAAATACACCCAATGATCATGTCATTGCTATTAGTACTACAGTATGTCTAATGTTACTTCTGCTTTTTTCATATTTGCATTGCTGTTTAAATAAAAATATGTAGATAGTTGCAATAACATTTTTTAATAAGAGAAATTCTTCATCCAAATTGGATGGATGAAGAAAGAAATTCTTCCACAAAAATGCGACGTTTGTTTTTGTTTTTTTTTAAAATAAAATGTCCAAAATATATCTGAATAGAAATATGAGCTACTTTCTTTGTTGTTGTTGTGAAATGAAACATTGAATGAGAAAATTGTTTGTTTTAGTTAAGACAGCTGAACTGCTGTTTTTGTATTGAAATGAACATCAAAGCTTAGGACAAGCCCCCATTTTGTCACGGTTACAACAGAAAGAAAAAACAAAGAGAAAGCAGGAAGGTGAAAGAAAATGAGAATGAAGAAATAATAATTTAAATTTGTTAATTTTCCAAAAATAATGTGTCACAAATGTATATTTTATTTTTGCAAGATTTTTAAAACCGAGAATTAAGTTTTGTTTACAAATGTGTCCATTGCTCCAAAATGGCCGAAAAATTGAAAGTTAAAAACAAATCTCATAATTTTAGATTTCAATGAATATAATTTTTGTTTGAAATGCACTAGAGTAGGTACCTCCAATCAATTCTTAGATACCTAAATTTAAATTGAAAATTTAAAAATAATTAATCTATCTTCAAGCTTTAAAATTAGGTCTATTTGAAAACTAATGGATTAAAGTTAGTAATTCCAATAATCAAAATACACTGGTGTATTTTAAACTGAAATTATATCGATTGGAATCCGAAATTTTTCGAGAAAAAAAAACAAACTTTAAATTTTCCGCCATTTTTTGATTTATTGACAGGTTACGTCAACATTAGCCAACTTTCTGTTTAAAAAATCTTGAAAAAAAAGTACATCAAAGACACTTTTTTAAAGTCAATTGTTTAAATTGAACCTTACCTTAATCTGATTTCACACAATAGTAATTCTTTACTTTATGAAATTTAAGACAGAAACTTATCTTAAATACAATAGTCCTGTCATCAACGTAATTCGAGCTGTGATTGATTGAATATGTCAGCTACTGTCTGTCAACACCCCAAGTATGGAGTCCGGAAGTGCCAAATTTTTATGTATCTAAAAAACCGGTTTATGTTTTTTAACTGCATAGCTAACCATAACATAATATTTTCATCAATTACATAATATTTTATACAATGTTCGTTTAGCATTATAGCTGGATGATTGAATATGCTTGCTAAATAAATAAAAATTGAAATTGCTTTTAAAATAATTTTACAATTTAATAACAAAGAATGAAATTAAAATAACCCAGTAAAGTTATGAAATATTATGCTAATTATTAATATTTTTATTATGCCTTATTCATATTAATTAGTAAGATAACTAGGTAAAAATATCTAATTTAATTTTTACATAACTGTAGATGTTATAAATAAGTATCTATATTTTTTATACATGTCATACTGTATTTATGCAATATCTTGAAGAGAAAGGAATTTCGGGAATATTTTGTGGCTATGAAAAGGGCCGTGGTGTTTTCTTAATTGGCACTCCAATCCTCCTCACTTTCCCAGGTACAGGTATGTAGGTATCTCCCTTAATTTGATAACTAAGGGTAAAATAATTTTATAACATATGTTTTGTACAATCATTTACAATTTAAAAAAGAACATGAAAGTAGGAGTTAATCAATAAAAATGTATAAATTCAATAGTAGGATTAGGCTATGAAATAAAATAGAAAAAATGTCTTTTTCATTCAATTGAAAATAAAAAAAATGAAACCTTTTCCAATTTGTTTTAATCTTAGCTAGTCACCATAAAATTGTAGTACATATTTGTTTCTTAAAAACATTCTGCAAACACAAATTGAAATTAAACATATTTTTTTTAAATTCCAACTTTCCTCTTGATTTTTTCCATTGTGAATGTAGGTATCTCCCTTAATTTGATAACTAAGGGTAAAATAATTTTATAACATGTGTTTTGTACAATCATTTACAATTTAAAAAAGAACATGTAAGTAGGAGTTAATCAATAAAAATGCATAAATTCAATAGTAGGATTAGGCTATGAAATAAAATAGAAAAAAATGTCTTTTTCATTCAATTGAAAATAAAAAAAAGAAACCTTTTCCAATTTGTTTTAATCTTAGCTAGTCACCATAAAATTGTAGTACATATTTGTTTCTTAAAAACATTCTGCAAACACAAATTGAAATTAAACATTTTTTTTAAATTCCAACTTTCCTCTTGATTTTTTCCATTGTGAATGTAGGTATCTCCCTTAATTTGATAACTAAGGGTAAAAATAATTTTATAACATGTGTTTTGTACATTCATTTACAATTAAAAATAAACTTTAAAGTATTAGGTTAACATTGAAAATGCATAATTTCATTAGTAGGATTAGGCTATGAAATAAAGAAACTAAAAAATGGCTTTTTCATTCAATTGAAAAGAAAAAATGAAACCTTTTCCAAATTGTTTTAATCTTAGCCTATCCACCATAATATTGTAGTACATATTTATTTCTTAGTCACATTTTGCAAACACACATTGAAAGTAAACAGTTTTATCCCTAATAATTTCTTTTATGAATCATTACCACATGCCATTGGAATGAACAGCCCAAAAAAGCAAAACAAATAAAAACGAAGTTTTGATGTTTTTTCTAAATTCTGTCAGGTAGATAGATTCACAATTAATATTAAAAATAATTAAACTAATAAGTTAAAAATATGAAAGTTACTTTAAATATTTAAATTCTGACTAGAAATGACTTCTTTCTTGAGCGATTCAGAGACACTTATGAAAAGAATAGCAGTAAGGACCTTCGGGGTTTATATACGGGAAAATTTTATGTAAGGGCGGACAACCCTTGAGTCACGTAACCTTTTACAGATTTATATCGTTTATGGGCACCCGTACTTACCAAAAACGGGAAATTAACATGCAAAAATAAACAGTTTTAATTAAATTACAAAAAAAGCTTCTCTTTTAGAGTAACTTTTTAAATTTTTCGATTAATAAATATATTTGCCACACATTAATTAAAAAACATCTGAGAGACCTATAAAGAGAAAATTGTAAAATACTTATGAAACTTTTTAAATTACTAAATAAAAATATGAAAAATAAAAACAATTCTTGTAAAAATTCATTACTAACGGAATTTTTTTTTTATTCAGACGATGACACAATTTTAATTTATGTTTATAAAAGTAATTAAAAGTTTACCCAAATAAAAATTGGCATAGTTTTATTGCATTTTTGTTTTCCTAATTCAGAGCTGATTTTCTAAAAGGTAGCTTGTTTTGAAGAAAATGACTCCTGAATTTAATGAAAACTATCTATATTTTGTGACGGAGTTGCATTTTTCGACATTTCTGGAAATTAAATATTGGGGGGGGGGGGGGGTAACAAATTAAAAAAAAATATTCTTACCAGTATTTTTTAAAAATAATTATTCAAAAATCATTTCAGTCATTTGTGAATAAGTCCTGAAATTTTCATCAAAATCAAACGATTATTTGAGTTTTGCAAGAATTTCCAAATTAATGTGTCTTTCACAGTCAAAAAATGCCTTCGCGTAATATTACGCTGTTGACGTAATAAACTCTAGCACCAATTTACCCCTTTCACTGACGAGAGAAAAAAAAAAGATTTTCTACCACTAAATGAGCCTTTCAGAACCTGTTAGAACAATTTTAAAAATTTGTAAAAATAATTTTAAAAATACTTTGATCTATCCTCTTTATGATAGCATAAACATTTTGCCGAGAAAACTTTGTTTTCATTTAGTTTGAGGCCTTTTACTTCAGACTATGCTGATTTTCCCACGGTAAAATTGGAGGTACCTACACTAGAGTATTTTGCTGAGTGGAACTAGTAAATTTAATCATTTAACTTTCAATTAAACTAAAATTTAAGTTTCAAGATGATGTGGCTCTGTGGAAAAGGGTTACAGGAAAGACACGGACAAGGTATACGGTTGGAATCAATATTATATTACAAAAGAGGAACAGTGTACAGAGGAAATAGAGTATAATAGTACTTAGCGCCAGAACGGCGTACTAACAAATGAGTATCGTAGCTGCTGCTACTTACTACTACCCACGAGAGTAGATAACTCTCGGTATTTATGTTGTCCGCCAGAGTTCATATTCGTGTGTAGGTAATTCTCTACAACACAAGAAAAATTTTGTATTTTTAAAACTTTAATTTAAAACTTAGGTATCGAAAATGAAGTGAAGGTACCTAAATATTATTAACGCTAAAGTTTTATAACAATAAAAATAATTTATTTACAAAAAATATATATAAATATATTACAATTAAACATTCAAAACCATATTGATTCAGTCTAGGGGAAACTTGAGAATTAAATCAAACTAGAGAAAAATGTTTCGTATACCTACCTATATACAGTAATGGTATATTTCTATACTTTTAAATACATGGACACTATTGGAGTAAAGTGTAGAATAGAGTGCTTTTACTGACTAGCAGTGTATCTACTTCACGCAGCATGCGAGTCTTGTATTTGTTGATATATTATTATTATTCCCAACCTCTGTTTTGGTGATTACTCACACAGTAACCTCTTAGAGCTACAACATTGTTGACGAAAATTGTGCCTTTGACCAAAACAGAATATTTTGGCGACGAAGATTATGCCGTTGACCAAAATACAATATTTTGGCATCGAAAATGACGGCTTTGGTCAAATACAACATTTTCGTAACGAAGATTGTAGCGTTCACTAATACAACATTTTAGTGATGAAGATTTTTGGTGACAAGGTTTTCGGTAGCGAATATTTTGTCCGACTTTGATTAAATTCATTTTCTCAGGAAGCTATCGTGAAAGCGATAACAGATTTTAGTTATAGGTTTGAGTAAGACGTAACTTTTGCATTGTATTTCCGCAGATACGAAGACATTTACAAGACGGATTGTGTAAATTGGTCGGACCAGAAAAAGGTCAGACTAGTTTTATAAAAATTAGGCAGTGTCGAACATACGAAATTCATGAATGAAGACAAGTGACTTAACATTTAATGAAAGAGTTATGTTACTTTTAGAGATGTTTATCCCGAAGAAGTCATTGTTCCATAAAAGATGGAAGTGTATGAGCTTACTGAAAAATGATGAGGAAGATTTCCTTACTTTCGCTAGTATTGTGAATAATCAGGAATTCAAATTGGCAGAACTAAGCCCTGACAATTTCAAATGTTTCATATTTGCGCAAGGTTTGGTGTCAGCTAAAGACACGGAAATCAGGAGGAGAGTCCTGAATAAACACGAAAACGAACCCAACTTAACTCTTCAAAACCAGACAAAAGATTGTAAGAAATGCATAATTGTTCGGCAGAACGCTAAGAATATTGAAATAAGCGGAGTGATGCACTTAAAAAATGTGCGCCATAAAAATAAAACCGTGAAGAAGAAAAAAAGACATTACATCTAATCCCTGCTATTCTTATGAAAAATACGAATAACCATTTTGGTACAGATCGGATAGGAAAATTTAAATTATGGAACTAATCAGTTCCTAATCAGTTCATTTTACCAAAGATTTAGTTCTACCATCGAACAGAAGCTCTTAAAAATGAATTAAAAAAGAAATTCTCAGAGGTATTTTCTGGGATGGGGTGGCAGAAGTAACAAGTTAAAGGCGAAAGTCGTACTGAAAGAAAGCTTACAACCAGTTTAAAAAAAAAAAGCTTACAACCAGTTTTCAAAAAGAAAAGAAATGTACCTTTTGCATCGATCAAACAAATAAACGACGTGCTTGATAGACTTGAAAAAAATGGGTGATTTGTCCAGAGTCGACCAGAGCCGGAAGTGTATTTTAAAAAAAGAGATACACGTCTGCACGGATTTTTCAACGGGTTTAAGCGATGCCCTCAAAGATTATCATTACCCACCTCCGAGGCCGGAAGAGATTTTGCCGCAGCTTAGTGGAGGTAAATTGTTTTTTTCAAAATAGACCTTAGTGACGCATACCTTAAATTTCAAGTTGATGACGAATGTTCAAAATTTTTAACCATAAATACTCATAGAGGATTAAATAAATTTAATCGTTTGCTGTTTGGCATTAAGGTCGTTCCAGCTACTTTCCAGCAAGTCATGGACACGATGCTAAGTGGTCTTAACTTTGCAGTCACATACTGTAATGTATTTTGCTGAGGAGCGAAAACATACAAGCAGTTAAGTGTTTAAAAGAATTCAGGACTATAGATTCAAGTTGAAGGACGAAAAGTGTGAATTCTTTATGGACACAGCTAAATACTCCGGACAAATTATTGACAAGAATGGCAGGAGACAGGATCCAGCACGAGTTAGTGCTATTAAAGACACACCTGCTTCTGAAAATGTCAGCCCCTTCCGAAGTTTCCTGTGATTAGCAAGCTATTACAAGGTTTTTGTGGAAAGCATGCATTGTGTGAGAGTGGCGCTAAATAAACTTTTGAAGAAAGACTCAAAACAGGGGTCTGGACGACGGAGTGCTTTCAAAAGATTAAAATTATACAAACTTCAGACTTATTTTTGGCACACTACGATCCTAAACAATTGATCGTAGCAAGTGTTGCGAGTGTTTATGTTATAGGAGCTTGTATTATGAATAAACTCGATGACGGTTCTGTTAAATCGATTGCACATGCATCCAGGACACATCTTCCAGATGAAAAAAATTACTTAGTGATAGAGAAGGAAAGTTTAGGGATTTTCTTTGCTTTTAAAAAATTCTAAAAATATTTCGTGCAATACTGTGTGGGAATTACCTGTAACGTTGGAAAAAATCTTTTTAAAAATCTGGATGACAAATTCATTATTGGAATGAAAAACCAATTAAAAGACAAGAATAAAAAAAAGAGTCTAAAGTTTATTCAATATGTGACGACGTTCTCGTGTTCAGCAAAAGAGTAGTGGTAGCACTACAAAAAAGGATCCTGAAAGGATTCCATACAGGGCATCCAGGTATATCCAGAATGAAAAGCGTAATGACAAGCTATGTTTACTGGCGTAGCATGGATAGAGACATTGAAACTTTGATAAAGTCGTGCAAAAGCTGTGTTTTGTCTGCTAAGACACCACCAATTAAGTTTAATCCATGGCCAGAAACTGACCACCCGTGGTCACGTCTTCATATTGATTTTGCTGATCCAATGAATGGATCATACTATCTTATTGTCTTAGACAGCTTTTCGAAATGACCAGAGATTTTCAGATGTAACAGACGAACCACGCATGTAGTAATGCAGCTTTTACACTAACTCTTAGCGAGGTTTGGAATTCCAGATTCGATTGCTTCTGGTAATTTTCACCGAGAGAGTTCAAGAGATTTTGCAAGGTGCTTGTGTTAAATCACATTACAGTTGTTCTTTACCATCCTAGAGTTAACGGCCAGGCAAAGTGTTACGTGGATACTTTCAAAAGAACCCACGTCTATTGAACAGGTGTAGAGGCCCATCCCTTGTTCCCTGTTTAGGATGTGGTTGCCGGCTTTCTCTTTTCCAATCTATTCACTCTTACGTAACCCCATGCACACCAGTGGCCTCACCGCCTTGCTCGGGTGATATGATTAAAAAAAAAAACTTAAGAAGCCAACGTTGGATCCACATATGCAGCAATACAACGATTTCTGTAGGTGTATAGACTGACACCGAATAAAAACGCGCCTTCAGCCATGACTCCGACAGAGATAATGTTTCCGCGTAAGATACGATCAGTGTTTGATAAACTGTTTCCCAATAGGAAAAAATATGAGCATACGGAAAAAATAACTTGGAAGGACTTTTGCAATATTAATAAAGGTGTTTTACCGCATTTTTATGGTGAATAAGACGTATTGAGAAATCGGTACTTTTATCCGAAGAATCGGAAAAATGGTATATTCGGTTAAGGGATCAAAATTAGTGCATAGAAGACATTATATAAAAAAAAAAACAACCCAAAAAACAAAAACCTGCAGTTGAAGAGAACAATTCTTCAGATGACGTGGAATCTCTGAAGCCCTCTTTAATACGTTCGACGTGCCGATCCCGCAAAAAGCACCGGAAAGAGAGGTCCGGAAAAGGGATAGTAAGAGGAAGAGAAAAAATATGAAAAGGATTGACATCGAACCTTCTTCTTCATGTGCCGTGTCCTTTCATGACGTAGGCGATCATGGACTTCCACTTGCCTTAGTCTCTTGTCGCTCTCAATATTTTTTCTCTTGGTATCTCTTCTAAGCCCCGTTCCGCCATCCATTTGCTCAGACCTAACATGTACGTCTCGCGCTGTTTTCCCCTGTCTCCCCTTCCCTTTATTTGACCTGTGAGTAATAAGTTCTCTAGGCCCTCCTTCCTCAATACGTGTCCTAGGAATCTCATTTGTCTCTTCCTGATATTTAGTATGGGTTTTCTTCTCGTTTGCATCCTTTGCAACACGTCATCATTGCAAAAGTGCTCCATCCATGGAATCCTCAGAATCCTTTTGTAAAACCACATTTTTGATGCCTCAAGCCTCTCCTTCATCTTTGATGAGATCGTCCAGCATTCACTTTCATACAGAAGGACAGATATCACATAGCTACCCAGAACACTTTTCTTCGTTTCTAATGAGATATTCCTGTTTTTCAGTACTCTGGTTAACTTCTGAAATGCGTCTTTGGCCATGCCAATGCCTCTTTGGATCTCTATGTCGCACTTTCCATCCTCTGTCAAAATAGTTCCCAGGTATTTGAATTTTTTTTTACTTGTTTTATTTTACTTTCTTCGAATTAAAAGAAAAAATATTCACTCTGAAAAGAGACAATCTAAAAAGTAGGTGTTTTATACCTATCTATATAGAGTAATGGTATGGTCCTATGCTTATAAATACGTGGACAGTATTAGAGTAAAGTGTAGAGTAGAGTGATTTGGATACCTCCAAGCATTTTCTTTTTAATCGTGTCACCCCAAACAAGGCATTCCACTGCCACTATAGCGCAGGGGGTTACATAGAGGGATTGGGTATAGGAAATGTCAGAAGGAGGGTGATAGACAACTTAGGATGTACATAGGGAGAGAGTTGGAGAGAGTGGGTGTGATTTATTGTGTTAGGAGGTGTCTATTGACCTTACATTTAAACTCCTGGAGGTTGTAGCCGTCGAGGAAGCAAGCATGCGGTAGGGAATTCCACAGGCGGGAAGTGCGAGGAAAGAAGCTGTTGGAGTAGAAATGGCGGTTACATTTCATCGGTTTTACTGTAAAAGGGTGGGACCTAGTTGCCAATCTAGTATCTCGTGCAAATTCACATCTAGGGGGCACCGGTGATTTAAGTTCGTCAGAGCAGAAGCCATGAAAGTATTTATAGAAGAGGCACAGGGAAGCCACGTCACGCCGGTGAGAGAGATACTGCAGGCGGTCAGCCAAGTCGGTATCAATCACATTACAGATTCTTCGCTGTATTTTGACAAGAACCCCGAGGAGAATAGAAGGGGCACCCGACCAGATGTGGCAGCAGTACTCAATACACGGGCGGATGGTGGATTTATATAATTGCAGGATAGATTCAGGCGGAAAGCTCAGGCTGTTCTGTACTTGCCCCAAATGAATATAAAAATCGCCACGATAGAGTGGGGCAATATTTACATCGGACAATGTGCAAACACTATGGAAAATCTGTAAACAAACACTGTTATGAACATCACCCAGCACCAGTTACAGAAATAGAAGATGTCACCGTTCTATGGGCTTATACCATCTACACTGACAGAAAAATTGAAGCAAATAGGCCAGACATTATTGTCAAAAACCAGAAAGAGAAAACTTGTCTGTTGATTGATATGGCTTGTCCAGCGGATTGTAACATAGCAATCAAGGAATTTGAAAAACTATCAAAATATAAAGACCTAGAAATTAAAATAGAAAAAATGTGAAAATTGAAAACAAGAGTTGTGCCAGTGATAGTAGGTGCACTTGGAATGATAAAAATGGAACAAAACAACACATTGAAAGAATCCCTGGAAACCCCAGCTCAAGAGATATACAAAAATTGTCTTATTAAGTACAGCCCACACACTAAGGAGATCTTTGTCTATGTAACGCTAGGGATGATGGGGAAGATAGAAAAATCATGAAATGGAGCCATAACAACACGCCACGACCTGCCTTAGGTCTTCCCGCAGACTTGGTTGGTAGTGCGACCATAGCAGAAATCGAAATATGATGAAAAATGACATAATAATAATAATAATAATAATAATAATAATAATAAGAAGAAGAAGAAGAAGAAGAAGAAGTCCTCTGATACTGCACCAGGCCTGTCTATATAATTATAATATATAATAATAATAATAATAATAATATGTAACACATGAGGACAGCAGTAATCCTAGATGTAGTTGGTTCCCTCGGATTGATTGGAAAAGGTTCCGATGGATTCATTAAAGAGATTCCTCAGGCTGGTAGCCAATACCTTAAACAGAGGCAAAAAAGTGTGCACACAAGTTCAGCTAGCACCTTACTAAACACTTTATCTATGTAAAATGTGGATAATCTTAGCTTTTTTTTTTTTTAAACAAAAATGATCACAAATGTCATGAAGCATGTCTGACCTTAGGGCTCTGGTTAAGAAATGAGTACAGAACAGAAATCAAAGGAAATAATAATAATAATAATAATAATAATAATAATAATACGCGGTTGGAGGTACGACGAGAATGACTTGTTTTTCGAAACTCCTGAATGTTTAATGTTTTTTTTAAATAAATGTAAATATGAAAATTTGTTATTTTTGCAACTATTTTAATGTAAATATGATTTCTTCTTCTTCTTCTTCTTCTTCTTCTTCTTCTTCTTCTTCTTCATGTCACCCCAAGCAAGGCATTCCACTGCCACTATAGCGCAGGGGGTTACACAGGGCGATAGACGAGTTAGGATGTACATAGGGGGAGAGTTGGAGAGAATGGGAGGGTTAGTGTGTTAGGAGGTGTCTATTGACCTTACATTTAAACTCCTGGAGTTTATAGCCGTCAGGGAAGCAAGCATGCGGAAGGGAATTCCACAGGCGGGAAGTGCGATTATTATTATTATTATTATTATTATTATTATTTATTGTTATTTAATTTTTGTCTGTTCCCTTTTAATGATTCTGATTGATTAATCAACTGGTTTTTTTATCAGTATTATTATTCACGTATACTTAGAAAGACTCCGATAATAGTTGTAGATATTTCGAAAGAAAAATTTTTTTTCTTAGAAAAACTACGGTATTTTTTCTTGAAAAAACTACGATATTAGTTAAGATAACGCTAAATATTTTCGATGAGTTCAGTGAACAAATCTGGACGAACCAGTGTTTTTTTTTGTTTAATCGATTCACCCCAAGTAAGGCAGTACTGTCACTGTACGCAGGAGGTTACAAGTGAGAGGTGCGAAGAGAAAGAGGAACAAAATACTGAACAGCGGATAAAAAAGAGGAGAATCAAGGGGATAAAAGATGGCAATTGACGTTGCACTTAAACTCTTGGAGATTCTACCTATCAGGGAAGGAAGGATGTTCCAAAGGCTGAAAAGGCGAAAAAACAAACAATTAGAGTAGAAGAGGCTGTTAAAGTTGAATGTTTTCATTGTAAAAGGGTGGAACCTAGTTGCCAATCTAGTAGCACGAGTAAATTCATATAGAGCGGGGTACCAGGGAGAACAAAAGCCGTAAAAAATATTTATAGAAAAGACAGAGGGAAGCCACATCCCGACTTTGAAAAAGTAGCTGAAGTCGATCTGCCAAATCGGGATCGATTACATTGTAGATCTTCCTTCGAATTTTGTCGAAAATCCCGAGATGAATAGATTCTATAGAACTCAGTCTCTCCTGCTATTTAACCCATAGCTAGGGAGAGAAGCAACGGATTCATATTGAAAATATTTGTAGAGGGAAACCACATCCCGTAGGTGAGAATGTCACTGAAGTCGATCTGCCAAATCGGGATCGATTACATTGTAGATCCTCCTTCGAATTTTGTCGAAAACCCCGAGATGAATAGCAAGAGCGCCTGGCCAGATATTGCAATGCACGGACAAATGGTAGACTTGTATATGTGCAAGATGGATTCTGACGAGAAAAACCTTCCTGTCCCGACTGTTGTGGAGTAGTTTTCTCACTGAAGGTTATAATCGTGCTATGTCAGTTTTCTAATCGACTTAACGTACCCAAAATGTTAGGAACTTGGTAATCTTCCACTGAAAGCTGACTCCTTAGTATTCGGCTAACTGCCAACTAATATCAACTGCCTAATAGTTCTACTGAACTCCAATAGAAGTCTAAAGAACTCCCATGAATTCCCAAGTACTTCCTGTTAACTCTTATTAATACAGGAGGGAGAGTCCATTATCTGAGGAATAGGTGTGTTTCACCATAACACCGACACAGTGATTTAGCTTTTCCAGTAATGGCTGTAGCTATTGATTTGATGTAGTCCTTCCACTTGGATTGGCTGTGAGAGTGAGGCCGAGGAGGCGCAGTGTATTGCTTTCTGGGAGACTAGCGTCAACGATATTGATGGGAGGTAGGCGAGTTTGTATGCGGTGATTAAACGAAAGCAGCTTTTGGAAGCATTAACATTTACAGGCCATTTCTTGCCAGGTCCTTACAAAGAGTAGCAGCGAGGTTTACTTTATCAGACTTGTTAGATTTCTTTTTGAGGTGGAGTAATTAGTGGTGTTGTCAGTTGATGCCTATTTGTAAACTGATTACACCAGGAAGATCATTGATGAAAATCAGGAAAAGCGTAGGACCTAGGAGAGAACATTGAGGGATACACGCGTTCGTGTAGGATCTGTAAACATGCCTGTCTAATACGACCTTCATTACACGATTTGACAGAAACTAGATTGAACAAACGTCCACTTATACCATAGCTCTGTAGCTTGTGCAGAAAACCAGCATGCCAAACCCTGTCAAACGCTTTCGAGATATCCAGGGCAACAGATCGAGCTTTGCCGTTCTTATCAACAGCCCCGAATATATATTCGGTGATAGTCGTTAACATATCAGCGGTAGACCTGGCGAAGCGGAAGCCATACTGTTTGACTAAGGATGTGAGATGGTGAACCACTTCGGTACTGATAATAGACTCAAACACTTTGCCAAAAATCGGTAGGGCGACAATTAGATAATCTGAGGGTTCTCCAGTGATTTTAAAGACGAGAACTACAGAGGAAGACTTCGCACAAGCAACGGTTTGTATTGCTTTATGCAAACAAATAAGTTATCAATAATCTTGTATTTTTTTATAAATATACTTTGATGAATAATGTTACTGCTTTCTTTAAACTAATCAATAAATAAAATATTTATTTTTCCACATTGACGGACTGCTTCACTTAATCTAATTATCTTAAAAAATAGTAAACATTATTATTATTATCATCATGCTTAAATTTCACAGCAGAGATACGTTATCCTTTGTAAATTCTAAACTTTATTAACCGAATATTAACTTTTCTTTTTCCATTAAAATTTTTGATAGTTAATTTCGTTAAAAGTACGAGTGATGGTAGCAATAACAATAATATTTTTAATTAACAACTGATCTGTTTAACAAGAGCAATAGCAACAACTGCATAAAAAAAAAAAAATAACCTAAATTTCTTAATTTTCATAATTATGAATGTATAATATATTATTAAATCAAAATACTCTAAAACAGGGGTCGGCAACACCCGGTCTGCGGGTCACATCCGGCTCATGAGTGAATCTTATCCGGCCCGCGGGCCACATCCGACCCTCGAGTGAATCATGTCCGGCCCGCAGGCCACATCTGGCCCTCGAGTGAATCTTGTTCAGCTCGCAGTCCACATCCGGCAATCAGGTGAATCTTGTCCGGCCCGCGCTCTACATCCGGCCCTCGAGTGAATTTTGTCAGGTCAGCGGGCCACATCTGACCCTCGAGTGAATCTTATCCAGCCCGAAGTCCACATCCAGCCATCGGGTGAATCTTGTCCTGCCCGCGTTCTTCACCCGGACTTCGAGTGAATCTTGTCCGGCTCGCAAGCCACATTCGGCCCTCGAGTGAATCTTGTCCGGCCCGCTACCTTACTCAGGACACGATATAAATATAGGTAAACCAAACCAAAGTGACAGTTGATAGTTTGAATATATTGCGTCGAAATTTTAAAAAAAATGTTTCTTTTTACCTGGAGAATGTGTTTTACTTTTATTTTTTATTTGTAGGGATCACCAAAATTAGCCTACGGTCTCACTTTCACTTTTTCTGTAAAATTGCTTTCGTGAGAGGGCACTTTTAAATGAATATCAGATAGTGTTTTCAACCGATTTTAATGGAGTTTTTTTTTTTCAATACTGATTTATGAAAAATTTATCTTTAAAATGTAATATTGTTTTAGTAAAATTTCCGTCAGATATTAAAATATATTGAATCCTTGCTTTCTTCAAACACAGAAAATTTATTCATATATTTAATAACATGGTTCTTCTCCATAACACTGGAGCTATAGCTGTTTGAACCTCCTCCATGATTTTACATAGCTTTTTGGCAATCACTCACCAAAAGGTTGCCGACCCCTGATCTAGAATATTTGTTTCGTTGAATAACGATTTTCCTATGTTTTTCTTTTTGAATTTCAGTCGCGCCTCTGTCTCTTGGTAACCCATCTAGAAGAAGGAAAACTCCGAACAACAACCCGCAGCTCAAAGTATTAATGCGTTATTAGGTTGCGAACGATCACTTACAGGCTTCGGAAGCCTGTCTTTAAAAGACCGTTATCAAATGTGCTGGGCAACTTTTTGTGGACATTTGGACCCGTGCATCACTCGTGGTAACAATATTGCTAGGACGAATAAAACATATTCCAAAGGAATTAACCTTTTCCTGTTCGCAAACAGACTACCTCCCTTTTTACCCCTGAAAGTGGGTACACACGAGTCACGTGATCAACGGGACATTCAGACATGGCCGGCATGACGGAACAAACTTGGAATATGGCTGTCAATGAGTAAAGAACGCATCTATGTTCTTTCTGCCTTAATGGTTGTGACACACAACGCCATAACTTGGGACTGATACCGCATGTACATATTTTGTAATGTTTCTCCCTGTAAAATAAATGTATCTTCCAGTTAACCGTGAGTAAACATCTACTTTCTTTCATTCCATGCATTTTCACCACGTGTTGCACACACACACACACACACACACACACACACACACACACACACACACACACACACACACATTCGTCCACGGACCATGAATCATACTATAAATTAAGGCATTTTAGTTATGAGACAAAAACCCCGTTCATAACAAATATAAAAACTAAAATTCAAACCAAAATTCTAGTATGACTGTTCTAGTTGATAAAGAGGGAGCTCGTTCTTTAGGAGGGAACCCATCTGAGGTCGAAAAATCTGCCATAGGAACAAACTCTAACAAAAATAATAAAACTTCAGGTCCCAATGATGGCCCTGCAAATTCTCCAACTAGATCCACAACCATTCATTTAAAGAAAGAAAAGATAAAATGGTCTCGTGAGGAGTACAAACTCGTTGTGACTGCATGCTATGAAGCGTTGCACAACTCTCAGAAAAACAACACTCACGAAACATATGACATTTGGCGAGAAAACGTTTGGCAAGCAATTAGAAAGTACATTGCTGAAAATAAACT
Source organism: Ascarosepion bandense (assembly GCA_037127315.1). Taxonomy (NCBI): domain Eukaryota; kingdom Metazoa; phylum Mollusca; class Cephalopoda; order Sepiida; family Sepiidae; genus Ascarosepion; species Ascarosepion bandense. Next base: position 1,005,967 of record JBBBDQ010001602.1, on the reverse strand, counting down.
AGCCAATGTAAGAAGGCACATCATGAGAAATAACCGACTGACACATGAAGAAATTAATGAAATAAAATTAAAGAAATAAAATAAAATAAAATAAATTAAATTAAAGAAATAAAATGAACTGGAACCAGAATAGGGGAATCAACAGAACATGAAAGGGAACCAGAAATAGGCATAAAACGTACTATCGACACACAAACCACAGATCATAATAAAGAAACACACCAATCACTCTGAAGATAATGGTGAAAGTTTAGTAAAGTTGGAAAGGCTTGATCTTAGTCAGCCACAAGCAAAGAAATAAAACGAGTACAAAACACACTGAACCGAATTATTTTACAGGAAAATAGAATACAAATTGCCAGGGAAGAAATCATACATGCGGCATTTAAGTCAGACACAAAATATCGAAATGGAGAAACGAGAACAACTCCCAAAATTACAACCAACAAAGCATACCATCAAAAATATGAAACTCTCGAATGCAACACACAAATTAATTTTAGATAAAATAGACAAACATATAAATTGCAACGAAGCAATCTATGCATCAACAATAGCAGCAACTAAAAAATTAAACATCAAAGTAAAAAAAAGCAGTCTCATGTACATGAAGATCCATTTTAGGAAAAAATAGAGAAATAAATTGAACAACTTAGAAATAAATTATCAGTACTCGATTAACTGGCAAAAAGAACAAATATCATCATTTATCCATCACACCCAGATGGTGCATAGGGCAGCAACTTTTTGTTGCTGTTTCTGTAACAAACTGTTTTTTACGCTTTTTTTACACTGTTTTTTTACACTTTTCTTACGCTGTTTTTTTTTTTTACTGTTTCTGTAACAAACTGTTTTTTTTTTGTTAGCCCTGCACCCAACCCCCAAACCTGGAGGACCGGTGGACCATTCTTGGTTTACGTTTACAGCACCTGGTATTCCCAAATGGTCACCCATTAACTACTGACCAGGCTCGATGTTGTTTAACTTCGGTGATCGGACGGAAACCGGTGTATTCAACACGATATAGCCGTAGACAACAAGAACAGATATAGGGACTAGAAAAGGTAAAAGAGTCAAAAGAAAATAAAAAATTAGGAATGAAAATGAAGTCTTATCATTTAAAGAAAAATAAAGCAAACAATACAACTGAAGGCTTAAAGAATCAGATGTTATGTAAAAAAGATCAAGATTCTGCAAACAGAACAAAATCTTTCAAACCAATGCAAAGAAATACAATTCTGGGAAAAATACGAGCTTCTACTAAAGAACTTAACATAGAAGCAGGTTGGCTTACGCAAGCGGTTGAAAGGATGAAAAATAAACTAGAACAATCATGGGCAGAAATCACAGATTATGTTGAATATGCACTGAAAAATAAGTACACATACACAATTGGAAATCTCCAGGAAAAGATAAAATTCCTAACTTTTGGCTCTATTATCTAAATATAGTACACACAAAACTATCCCAAAAACTTCAAGAAATGATTAATGATCCTTCAAAAGTTCCAGCATGAGTAACCAATAGAATTACTTTCTTTGTACCTAAGGATGGAGACACAAATGTAAAAAAAAAAAAACCCCAAAAAACAAAACAAAACAAAACAAAACAAAAAACAAAAAACGAACATCCACCTAAAAAAAACCAACACCCCCACCAAAACAAAAAACAAAAAACAAACAAACAAACAAACAAAAAACTACAGACCAATTACATGTCTTCCTACAACTTACAAACTGTTGACATCTATTCCGACAAAACAGATAAATTCCTTTTTAGAAAAAAAATGACGTACTACCCCTTGAACAAAAAGAATGCAAACGTGGTTCTTGAGGATGTAAAGATCAGTTACTTATTAATAGGATTATCTTGGAAAATAGTTTCAATACAAAGAACAATCTCAGTACTATTTACTATTTGGATATATTACCGTAAGGCATTCGATAGCGTAACCTATTCCTGAATTTTAAAGTTTTTAAAAATATACAAGATATAAATCGTCGTCATCAATTTCATCAAAGTATGTCTATATGGAAAACAATACTTCACCCGAATCGTATAAATGAAATCTAGTGAAATAAACATCAACACAGGAATATTTCAAGGTGACTCTTTGTCTCATTACTATTTTGTATATTTATAATAGCATTAACTAGTGAACTTAACAAAACGGAATATGGCTATGAGATATCTAAAAAAGAAAATAAGCTATTTTGCATGGATAACTTAAAGAGGCATGCTACGAATTACAATGACGTAGAAAATCTGAAAACAGTAAAATGTTCCAGTGATAACATTGGAATGGAATTCGGTTTGGATAAATGTGATAAAACCATAATTTTACGAGGATCGCTACAACAAACCTTCTCTATTAGCTAAGACCCTGGGGTACCAAACAAAAGTCTAGGGCAAGAATAATCTTATAAATCAGTCAGTTAAGTGCCATATGTGATACACGCTTTGGGTGATCATGTCTCGAGAGAGACATGACTGACTGGGCAGAAGATTATCCCGCAGTAGGTTGCCATTACTTTCTGTGGTAGACTGGTTGCCGACCAAGGCTATAGAACCCAATCTGTCCTATTATTTACCCCATAACTGGAGGAAAAAGACGGATTAATACCTCTCCCAAGGGTATTTGTGCGTATGTGAATGCAAGGAATTCAACAGGAATTCGAAATCGGCACCCCCGATTTGTCGTTCCGAGTCGATATTCACTGTACCACAATGCACATTTAATGAGGGTAAAGGAATTCAACATAAAAATGAAAAAAAGTGTGAAAAGAGTACTATAAAAGGGTGCAACTGATATTAAGAACTGAACTGAGTTCTCAGAACCGAATTTTGACAATTAAGAGCCTTGCATTCGCAGTGGTTTAAGACAATTTTGAACTGGATTCTAAATGATACCAGACAAATGAATTTTAATATAAGAAAGTTTCTTTCTAAGCGTAGCGTGCATCATCCAAAGGCTGATACAGACCGTCAACACATACTCCGTAAAGAAAGTGGAAAAAGTCATATTCAGTTAGAATTGTCATACAAGACAAGAACTATTGGCTTACTAACATACATAAAAACAACAAAGGACTGAATTATACAATTGCTCAAACAACACTAAAACAGAAAATTAAAATATTCAATCATGAAATAAGTTTGTAAATACAAACAAGATTTAGATTTAATACATTCTTTAGAAAACCAAAGCATAACACAAGAACCAACAGTTTCAGCAAAAAGAAGAAATCCAAGGATAAATCACTTGAATAGATGAAACGACGCTGGTAAGACAAATCTCTGCATGGGCAATATCCAGTACGTGTTAATAAAGCTGATGTTGATGAAGTTAATACACATCGATGGTTACGAGCATCTGGGTTAAAGGCCGAAATGAGAGGCATTAGTCTTGAAGCGCAAAACCAGTCTTTTCACTAAAAACTTTCTTACAAATATCACACATAATAATGTGGATCTAAAATACAGATTCTTTGACAAATACCAGGAAATCATAGATCATCTAATCTGAGGATGTTCAGTACTTGCACCAAATGAATATAAAAATCGTCACGATAGAGTGTGTCAATATTTACACTGGACAATGTGCAAACTCTTTGGAAAAATTTTAACAAACATTGGTATGAACATTATCCAGCGCCGGTTACAAAATTAGAAGATATCACGATTTTATGGGATGACACCGTCTTCACAGACAGGAAGACTGATGCAAATAGGCCGGACATAATTGTCAAAAATTGAAAAAAAAACAAACTTGCCCACTAATTGATACGGCTTGCCCATCAGACTGTAACATCGCAACCAAGGAATTTGAAAACTATCGAAAAATAGAAACTTGGAGATCGAAATAGAAAAAATGTGGAAATTAAAAACAAGAATTGTAGGTGCGCTTGGAATGAAAAAAGATAAAAGGAACACAAGAACACATTGGAAAAATCCCTGGAAATTCCAGTTTAAGAGAAATGCACAAAAATGTCTTGATAAGTACAACCCACACACTTTAAGAAGAACTTTGTCTTTGTAGCGCGAATGATGTCATGGGAGTCGAAAAACAAATCATAAAATGTAGCCATAACAACACACCAATACTTATCTTAGGAGGTCTTCCCGCAGACTTGTTTGGTGGTGTGACCAGAGCAGAACTCGAAACAATAATGAAGTAATAATAATAACATTAATATTTTGTTTGTTATTGTCAATTTGTTGTAGAGAATTACCTACACACTAATATGAACTCTACCGGACTACATAAATACCGCGGAGTTATCTACTCTCGGGGGTAGTAGTAAGTAGCAGCAGCTACGATACTCATTTGTTAGTACGCCGTTCCGGCGCTAAGTACTATTATACTCTATTTCCTCTGTACACTGTTCCTCTTTTGTAATATAATATTGTTTCCAACCGTATACCGTGCCCGAGTATTTCTTGTGACCTTTTTCACAGGGCCACATCAGAATTGATATTAGCATTTCGGTCTGAATTTCTGAAATGAGAACTTATTATTATTTACATAATTTACACCCGAACTAATCATCTTATCTTTGGTGTTAATATCTAAACATTTTGGCCGTTGTGACACCTAGCTTTTATCAAGTGCTTGTCAATCCGAATAAGATTCGGGGAATTTTGAGCAAAGCCCTTTATTTAATCCACAGGGGGTAGATTATTCTTGTTCCGTTGTCCATATCTATGGATACCTCGTCTTTATTTTTTTTTTTATATTCAGTTATTGCTCACTCTGTTTCCACGAAATCTATGTCTGCACTACCCAGCCTGGGAATAAAACTCACTATAGTTTGAATGTAATTAATCTAAATAGTAATAACAATAACAGTATTAATGACAAAATACCGCTATTATACTTATGATTATGGAACTGTGTTTTGCAATAGAGTTGCATCATAAACTAGTTTATTATAGAAATACATCGAAAATTATTTTACTATAAAAATGAATTGCAAATGAAATAAATATTATTTAGTCTTAATGGTCAGGAATTACAGCAAGTGTTACTGATAGAACAAGATTATTTTTATTTTTACAACAAAATGTATAATTACAAATTGTCTAATATACAAGAACTTCATATTATTTACATTGTTTGAACTGTTGTCCTCATCTTTATTGCCATATTTACGATGTATCGGTCGTTGTACGCTCCAGCCTTCTTCAGGTGCGAAAAATTTAAAACCAAACCCTTTATTTTGATCATTGGAGCATATCATTCTCATTCCATGTGCGATGCTACTTCCGGACACTATGTAGTTATCTCCCTTTAGCTCAACTCATTCAGGACGTTGGCGATCATGACTCTCCACACTTTCTTATCCTTTGAAGCTGTTAGTAAATTTTGGCTTTTTGCTATAAAACCTGTTCTGCCATCTATTTACTAAAGTTCGCTAAATAGGTGATGCGTTTTTATCTTTCTTTTGCCTTCAACCTAACCTGTGAGTATCAAATTTTCCAAGCCCTCTTTCCTCATTATGTGCTCTCGAAAATTTGCAGAACAAACATGTCATTATATATTCATTATTTACAGCAATATATTTATGAACAAAAAAAAAAAAAAAAAATTGATAGGTTAGACATTTTATCTCTCCTAAACCGTGTTTTTCCATCTATTTACACGAACTCGTTAGGTCAGTTATGCGCTGCGTTCCTCTGTCCCTCTTGTCTTCAATGTGCCCTGTGAGTGTCAAATTTTTCCAGTCCTCAATCTTTATTATAAGGCTTAGAAATTTCAGTTATTTCTTTCTGATGTTAAGTATCTTCTTCTTCTTCTATGTGCCTTGTCCTTTCAGGACGTAGGCGATCATGGCCTTCTACGTCTCCCTATCCCAGGTGACTCTGAGTACACTTTCTCCTGTAACATCTCGCAACCCCCGTTCTGTCATCCACATGCTTAGGCCCTTCCAATATGTTATCCGCTGCTTTTCTCTGCCTCTTTTCCCTCTATCTGGCTTGTTAGTATCAGATTCTCCAAGCCCTCTTTCCTCACTGCATGTTCCAGGAACTTTAGTTGTCTCTTCCAGATGCTCAGTATTAATTTCCTTTTTGTTTCCATCATTTCCAAGACCTCATCATTGCTCACATGCTCGGTCCATGATATTCGCAGCATCCTTCTGTAGAACCACATTTCAGCTGCTTCAAGTTTTTCCTTCATCTTTGATGATATTGTCCAGCATTCACTGCCATATTAAAGAACTGAAATCACATAGCAATCCAGTACTCTCTTCTTTGTTTCTAGTGAAAGTTTCCTGTCTCTTAATACTTTACTCAGCTTCTGGAACGAGTCCTTCGCCATACCAATTCGCCTTCGGATCTCTGTGTCGCACTTTCCGTCTTCTGTTAGAACACTTCCCAGGTATTTAAATTTTTGTACCTATTTGATTTCAGTATCTTCCAACTGTATTTGGCATTTTGGGCTGCTCTTTTTTGCTGATGACCATGCATTCGGATTGCTTGCAGTTTATTTGTAGTCTTTTTTGTCACTCTCCCTATCCCTGGTGGCTCTGTGGGAGGTCTTGTAGTTTCCTTTCCGTGTCAGCAATCCACACTGTATCGTCTGCGTACCGTATGTTATTCAAATTGTGACCTCCGATTACAAATTCTGGCATAACATCTAGAGTCCTCATAATAGTCTCGCTGTACAAGTTGAACAGATCCGGTGAAAAGACGCATCTTTGTCTTACGTCCCTTTCTATCTTTGTATATCTGCTGATTTCGTTTCCTATCCGTATGCAACCAGTTTGCTGACAGTAGAGATTCTTAATTACTCTTATGTCTTTCCCAAATATGTCGAGGCTTCTGAGCATCTCCATCCAAGTATAAGTGTCTGATTTGGTTCCATTTTCTCTAAAACTTCGTCACCATTAAACTAAAATATAAATGAAACAGACATTTTGGCTGTCAGAAAATAAAAATGATAGAATAAGGTGACGCGTGGAAGCTGTTAATGAATTTGAAGTTCTATGTTCAAGGGATGTGCGCTGTGGTGCAGTGGATATCGACTCGGAACGGCAAATCGGGGTGCCAAGTTCAAATTCCAGTTGAATTCCTTGCATTCATTTACGCACAAATACCAGTTATGGGCTAAATAATAGGACAGATTTGGTTCTCTAGCCTTGGTTGGCAACCAGTCTACCGCAGAAAGCAATGACAACCTACTGCGGGATAATCTTCTGCCCAGTCAGTCATGTCTCTTTCGAGACATGATTGCCCAAAGCGTGTATCACGTATGGCACTTAACTGACTGACTGAGGTTTAAGGGATAGCTAAATCGATAATTTTAAATAAATAAAGAAGTCATGTAATACACCCCAAAATATAAGTTGAGGTCAAGTGCGCGCGCACACACACATACTTGCGCACGCACATACACACAGAAAAATAACAAAAAATAGTTTTGAAAAGGGATACAAATGCTTGTATTAGCATACCTCAGCCACGTCGTAGATTTACAGATAATGCGAGCAAAAAAAAACAAAAAAAAACAAACAAAAAAAAACTTGATAATCAACAGTGTTACACGGAGAAAGAAAGCACTAGAGATTGATAAAGCCTGAAGAATGCAAACGTTATTTTGCTTGAAGGTATTAGCAAACTCTAGAATCAGAAAACCTTCGTCACTTGTAGGATAATGAACGTAATCATCATCCTGTACGCGTGACTGTCACTTACATTCATTTACTTATTATAGACAACGTAAAATGTGTCTTGAAATTCATCAAACATTTTAAATGACGGGACTAAATAACGTTAGGCATGAAAATTATTCATCTTCACATAAACGCTGATATCACCATCTTTCCGTACAAAGATAAAGAATCCGAACAAATATTTCTAAATTCCGAATTAGTATTTCTAAAAGTAGCGAAAGAAAGGACCCATAGTAAAATCTTTAAAGCAAATATTTAACTGATTCAAAAGATGCGTTTTTCATTTTATAATAAGACGCAGCTTTCATGGTATAATAAGAGTAAGACGCACTTATATTTTTTCAAATCCTTTTGCGGCTTATACAACATAAATAATAATAATAATAATAATAATAATAATAATAATAATAATAATAATAATAATATCCAACAAGCTAAGCAAGAAAAGATAAATACTAAATAGTCATGATAGAGAGACAGATAGACGTTGAGGAATTAACAAGTTCGCAAACTAACAATGATTTCGAAAAGCGTATAAAATAAATATTTATTGATCAAAATAATATTCTTTATTGCCCATGTCAATGCACTTAATTCAGTGGTGAATATTATTAATTAATAGAGAGAACTATACGTTTACACTTACACTACACTACACTACAGTAAGTGTTACCATGAACAATAACAAAAACATTTAGTACAGTGAAAATGTCAGATCAAAATTCAGTTAATAATTGTGTCTGGTTATAGACTTACTGATTACAAGTTCACAAGTAATTTCACTCTAATATTCGATTACAATAGTGACGTGTTTTGCCGTTTAAACCAGGAAGGGAAATATACTGAAAACACACACACACACACACACACACACACACACACACACACACACACACACACACACACACACACACACATGTAAGGAATCAATGGATAAGTGACATTATCTCCTACAACTTCAAATGCTATTTTGTGGATACCCATGTTTAAGTAGACACCATGTTTTCATTTTAATTTTTGTTAACAAAGTGAATTTTACTTACATTTTTCGCCATATGCATCAAGACGCTTTCTTTATTAAGTTACACGAATGCACATACCGGTAGACGTAATTCACACTGTGTATAAAAAAAAGTGCAGTGCGTCTATTTAAATACGGGTATCCATAGAATAACGTTTGAAGTTGTAGGAAACACACACACACACACACACACACACACACACACACACACACACACACACACACACACACACACACACACAGCAGGAAATAATTTAAACAAGTTTTCTTATATACACCGGACAAGGTCTTATTGTTTAATTTTTATTGTAATACAATAAATTGTAATTAGAGACCAATAATAAAGAATATATACACACTAGGACGGTTGAATTTGAATACAAAGGCTGAAAAAAGTTTACTATTTGACCAAGAAGGTATTCCAAATTAAAATTCTCTTGTTTGATTATTTGGGCGGCTTTAGGAGAAGTAGGTGGGTTGGAACGATAACTTTTTAGTGCTCTTCGCTTTCTCTCTCTCTCTCGGTCTTTTTTCCCTCTTTTTTTCTCAGTGCATGTGCGCGTGTGTGAGCGCGCATGCGCGTAAAACGCTTTTGATATGAGATAAATAAATCATAAATAGTTCTTGTTTATTAACCTAAGATGTTTATCCTTGCTTTTTTGTATGACCTTGCAGAATTCGGAAATACTTGTTTTATTCAATGAAAAAACAACGTTCTGATTGGTAATTAAAAAGAGTTAACAGTTATTTAATTGATTTATTTTATTTTCTCTATTCTTCTGTGTAAGTTGTAAAATAAAAAGTTGTAAACTTATTAATTAAAAAATTGTGTTGCTGTTATTGTCAGAGAGTAAAAGTATTTTTTGCACTGCATTTAAATTTTTTTATTTTATTTATTTATTCATTAGTATTTTTGTTTTGCAATGTTATCTCTAATTTCAGTAGTACTAGTTACTAGTTAGCTAATTTTGTTTTTATAAAGTTGGTAAAAAAAAAAAAATACTTTTCCCTAAAAACAAAAAGCTTTCATGCTAACTTAGTTAAGCAACAAGAGGAAATAAATACACATTTTTACGTAAATTTTTATTTAACTATTAAAAAAAATAAATGAAAAACGTCCTTAATTTTTTTCTGCCTTTATTTTTTAGTTCCATATTTTTTTTATTATATTTATTAAATTTACGGAACAATATTGATGGTGCACTACACGTGCTTTTGATTAAAAAAATGTTTAGATTTAAGACCAAATATTTCGAAAACTAATTTATAGAAAAAAAAGCGCAAAGCAATTTTTAGCACCCCCCGCCCCCGCCGCAAAAAAAAGGATTTAATTCCCATACAATTAATAGTTTGTACTAATAAAGCCAATAAATGATTTTTTTTCTGTTAACTGTATTTTTTACCTTATAAATTAGTTATATGACAATAGCAGAACTTTGCGTAATTCGCTTAGACCATCATACTTTTTTTTTTATCAAAGCAAGGCAATGAATTGTACATAGAGAAAAAAATGGACACGCAGAAACAAATACAGAGATACAAGTTTTCGATTGCTCTCTCTCTCACGCTCAAAGTAGCTTCCCCACCCCTTTTTAAATCCATCTACCCCTCCTTCTTTCAAACAGAAATCTGTCACCCAGCGTAGTCGGTATTCTTTTCTCTGTCAGCATCGTGCCCTCTTCTTAACAACAACAACTATCACCACTACCACTGCAGACCACCACCATCACATCCTCCCCATATCTCGAGGTTTTCGTTCTTACCACATAGCTTCGAGAGAGAGAGGAGATATGTTTGTTACCCGCTATATATTTTTATCTTAGAAACCAAAATAGAGAAGAAAAGATTGAGAAAAAGTAGTAAGAATCTGAATCGTTTTTCTCGTAAGCAGGTTTGCAATCGCATGAAGATTTTAGTTAAATGTGAGGCACTAACCACCACCACCTCTCCTGGTTAGATTTCTCCTTTTCTCCATACTGCGTTTGTCTGAGTGCGTGCTAGTGTATGGCTCGGGTTGAGAATGATGTCCTTATTCTAGGCTCGTCTAGCTTGCTGACTGTTTAATATAATACTTGAGAAAGATAGGCTACCAGGCAAGCAGAAATTGCTAGCTCAAGCAAGTCACAAGCTTGTCTGCCTGGGTGCCTGACTCTGTACGACTGACAAACATATCTCACTTATAACATAATAATTCTGTTTTCTCTTAATCTCTACTCTGTTTTACGTTTTAAATCATTGTCCAAAAAGAAAAAAAAGTAAAAAAAATAAAAAATAAAACAAAATAAAGTTATAAACAATAAAGACTTTGACGCAAGTTTAAATATTTCATTTTAGAGGCATTATTGAGATAATAATATTTATTATTTATTTGTTAGAACCGGGGAACATTTAAATTCAAATTTTGGAAATAAATCATTGCTTGTTAATTTGTATTCTTGACATTAGCAATTGTTACACACTTCGTTTAATATGTTTTAAATAAATATGTTTGAATCAAACAAAAGTTTTAAGTTGAATAATAATAATAATAATAATAATAATAATAATAATAATAATAATAATAATAATAATAATAATAATACGAACAAAAACTTTTAATTTGTTTAACTCTTCTCAACATAATGTGTAAAACAAGAAGAGTATGTACTTTTCGTTTTAAGGAGAAAATATACAATTTATTACATTGTAATAAAAATGTATGCACAAAAAAAAAATAATAATAAAAATAAAAAAAATAAAAAAAAGATATACGCGCAAATTATGCAGAACAAACCCGACGATACTCTTGATACGCGGTATTAATAACTACATGTTTAATAAGTAAAGCTCACGGGCGCGCGTACCTGTGTGTGTGTGTGTGTGTGTGTGTGTGTTTGTTTGTGTGTGTGTGTGCGTGTGTGAAAGTGAAATGTGTATATTCACATGTTTTTGATGTGAAAGGAAGAAGAAAGAAGAAATCAAAGCGTTCGAATGAAAGGGCGCAATAAGCGGTGAGAAAGAAAAAAAGAAAGAAAGTAATCGATGAAAGGAAAGAAAAGAGAAAAAGAAAACAGTCGGGGTGAAAAAGAAGGAAAGCAGGGACAATTGGAAAAAAGAAAAAGAAAGCAATACGAGAAAAAGAATTGCAGTGAAAGAAAAAAAAGGAGTGATAAAAAAGGGTAAGAGGAGAAAAGCGAAAGAGTAAGAAAAGTGAAAAGGCCGTAAAAAAGAAAAGAAAAAAGAAAGAAGAATGGGGTGAAATGAAAAGAGAGAGAGAAAGGGAAAAGACAAGAGAGATAAAGGGGGAAAATGGAGAGAGAAAGAAATTGAACAAAAATGAAAAGAGGGAAATAAAAAAGGTGGAAAATGGAAAGAAAAAGAAATTGAATATAAAAGAGAGAGAGAGAGAAGAGGGAAGAAAGAAAAACGTAGAAAATGGAGAGAAAAAGAAATTGAATAAAAGAAAGAAAGAAAGAAAGAGAGTGAGAAGAGGGAAAGAAAGAAAGAAAATGAGCAGCGGAGTAGAAAAGGGGTGGAGGAGACGGCTAAAGAGAAGGAAAGAGAATAGACAGAAGGGTTCGGTTGGGTCGGGAACATGGGTGAAAAAAAGAAAGACGGAACGGAGTTGTTAGAAAAAGAAAAAGAAATTAAAATGAGTGTAGGGAAGAAGGCAAGAACATCAGCCATAGACACACGCACGCACGCACTCACACACACACACACATCCACTCACACTCACCCGCAGCAAAACACACACACGCATTATACACGATCATCCTCGTTACGTTCGTTGTAATATTAAGAGTTGCTACCGTCACTGCTTCGAAGTTGTGTATATAGCAAAAAGATCACATTATAGAAAGAGAGAGAGTGTAGGATAGCTAAAGCAGAAGCCGCCATAAACTTGCTTATAGTAGCTTCGTTCGAGGAGCGTTCGTTCTGACCAACCGCGGCGTTAAACAGTTCGCATTTTAAGTCTAAAATCCGTACAATATACACATATATATCTTTCCTTTTCTCCTTCTCTATTACCATCTATCTATTTCTCAATCTCTATCACTATTTACCTTTTTTTTTCTCCCTCTCTCTTTTTTTTTCCGGTTGTACGTGTTCAATCTCAACTGTGAAAATCAGCCTGGACAAGTGCTCGTCTTCACGTGCAAGAGGTTCCTTTTTTTTTTTGCACCTGTGCAAAATGTTAATCACAACAACGACAAAAACAATAGTAATTATATAAATAATAATAATAATAATATTAATTACAATAATATTAATAATAATAGTTGTTGTTTGTTTGTGATCATTTAATTATCAATTCTAATGATGTTAATTGCTTTTAAAATTACCATAAAATCCATGTCTATATGAATGTTACACTTGACTTTCTTTCCTTATGTGTAAGAAAAAACGGATTCCAAGATTTCATATGTTTTAACCACGGATATTTGGGGGCCATTAAGCGGCTTACTACTTTTACTGCTAATAAAACTGTTATTATTACTTCTACTAAAAGAAAAGGACTTGTTTATATAATATTCCACACGGGAGTAATAAAATCATCTTGGCCAGTGAGCGGCCCAGAAAAAAAGGACACTAATTAGAGCGAATCATAAATGGTGAGTTTTTTTTTCATGTTTTGTTTATAAATCTACAATGCATGTGTTTCGAATTGGATATATCATCTCAATGTGCTCATCATGTCTGATCTTTCTATCGAAACATGCTTTATAATATTTATTAATTATAATAATAAATATTATTATTATGATTATTATTATTAATTTCCAACAATTTTAAAGACTTAACAATAACATGAAATAATAAAAAAATAAATACTAGTTTTCGGCCAGTCGGTACGGGTGTCAAAAACTTAACCTTTTTTTTAAAAATTTTATTTTACTTTAAAAGAAAAGTAACATATCTTTTAAAAGAAAGAATTAAATCTGAACTTATTGTTTCATATCGATTTTTAAAAAAAATAATTTTCAGTTTACTTTAATTTAATAAAAAAAGAAAGACAAAAAATAAAAGAAAAAAGGGGGAAAAAGACAATTTATTAACAGTTACTTTTTTAGTGTCTTACCGATGGCGGGACGACACACCCTAAGATTTGTCAGTCTCCTGTTGTACTTTGTAGTATTTATACCCGTTTATTGATAGTTATTAATTGTAAAAGACTAGGATTGAACCATAGTTCATTAAAACTGAGTTTTGTTGTTGGAATCGGATCCCGTTGTTGGAAATGTTTTTCTTTTATTTTATCCTTTTTATATTGTGTTGATTTTTTACTCCTTCAGAAAAAGTGTGATGTAGAAGTTTCATTCCCCCTTTTTTTTCCTTTAAAAACACTTTAACCCAAAGAATTAAGCACCCGGTTTAATAAAAGCGAGTTTAATAATTCCTATTTCCTGTTTATAAAATTAACACTGCTTTATCTATATATTTTTTTTAATAAATCAGATTTTGGAACTAAAAGGTCATTAACTTGAGAATATCTTAATTAAATGTCGAAGGATAATAATGTGTATAAATAAATTAAATGTCTATTTATTTTATTAACTCATAAAAAAAGGCGAGCTTTTGTTTTTATCTTGTGGTGGGTAGGTGTTTATGTGAAATGTTTTCTTGCGTATTATGCATAATTGTGACACTTGAAGGAAAAAAAAATAAAATTATTGACTGATGATAGTTGAGTTACGATTTCGTTTTTAATGCTTGAAAGAAAAACGATTGGCAATAAGGTTCTCTACCTTCATCTTTCTCCTCTTTTCTGTTTGTCTGTCAATTAAATAAATGAGATTAGAAAATAATCGTGACTAAGACGGGTTAAAATAATTATAATGATGGTTTAAGCTTTTCCATTAGGCCATTATTATTATTTTTTTTAACACTCCATATTTGAATTACTGTTTCCAGAAATGAAATTAAGTGTAGAGAGGAAAGAGGAACCAAAATGAGAGAAAGATAAGGAAGAAGAAGAAGGAGATTGGAAGACTGTTTCGACTTATTGTTTGATAAGTCTGTTGTATTCACACGTTGAGATGGTTAATTCTTTTTATTGTGGATTAGGATAGATTTAAAAAGCCTTCTTTTCTTTTTCTAGATATTAATAAAATCTGATCATTGTTTTTGCTTTCATTTTCCATTTAACAATAATAAATATACCGACTACTGCTTCCTTCTTGCATTAAAATGAAAATGTGATGTTCTCATTTATTTAAAAAAACTCACAGATTATTATTATTATTGTTGTTGTTGTTATTGTTATTAAGATTCAAAAGGTTCACTAATTTTTCTTTTTTTATTTGATTTATAACTTTCGATTTATGATAAAGTAAAAGTTTAGGCTAATTTTCTCGGGCACTATCTTATTCTTGAATATTTAAATGAAAAACGTTTCAGTAAAAAAAAATGATATTCATAAATAAAAAGATCATTTTTAACAGAAGTAATTTTTATTTATTTAATTTCTTGTTAATTCTGTAATTTTGCATGCCCAAAAAGATTTATTTAGAAAAAATACAGCAAATAAATAACGAAATATAATAAAAAAAAGTTCAATAATAGTTATTGATAGTATTTCCTTTTCATGTCTTCTTCATTTTTTAAAAAATATTCTAATGTTCATAATTGATTTAATTTTTTAAAATATGTGATTTGTTTTATGTACAATTTACACAACATGACACATCATAGTCGACTTTTCGATTAAAAAAGAAGTGTTGGAAAAGTAATTTGTTTTTTAGCACTATAATTTTTGAGTTAATAAAATCAATTTAGGCCTTTTAAAGAAAATAAATCAATATGAAAGTTTGTTATAAAAATTAAAAAATAATTTTATTGAATTTAAAAAGTTGAGACAAAAATAATTGGTGAACGAACCAAACACTAAAACATTTTTTACTCTCGTTTTTTACTTTTTTTTATCAAAATAAAAACTATTTTGGTTCATCTAAGTTTTTAGTCATTTTTTTGGACGAATTAAGTTTCCACTTTCCACCTTTCATTCTTCCCCGTAAAAATAAAATTTATTAAAAATATGATTATTTTTATTTTGTTTCTAAATAAAAATCGTTTAATTTAATTTTAATTCCACTCTTTTAATCTAAATGAAATTCCAGGGGTTTTAATTTGCTATAAAATAAAAACCGCCTTGTTTTGTCTGTTTGTTCCAAAGATTTTTTTCCAGGAACATCTTAGAAACATTTCACTAGTAGAGTGTTATTCTAAATAAGTAAAATGTTTCTCTAAGTCCTTAAAATGACCCCAAAATGCAATATAAGGATTTAATGAGTATGTTATCGATAAATAATCGTTTGCTAGAAGAAATTGACCGTGTTTGTTTAATGTTCAGTAGTTCCCAAACCTCGTCACCCATTTTAATAAAAACGCGGCATTTATAAAGAGTAAAGACAGTCCTCGTCATCCAGCATGTTTTCATTCTTTAACTTTTCATTTATTTCTTTAAATTTGCATTTATTATTCAGCAATTTTCAAGATAATTGTAAATTGTTCGGCAAACAAACGTTTACTTCTAAGAGTTTGTTTGTTTTTTTATTTGATTTAATTTTTTTTTCGTAACCTTTTTTTTTGTTGACTTTTTGATTTTTAAATAATAATAATTTTTTTTCTTAATAATTTTTATTGGAAAAAATATTTTTTAATTACTTTATCGTTTCCTAGTGATGCATTTTTTTTATTGTTAACATTTGTTAGACAATTCATAAAAATTCTCAAGAAGAAATATTTTTATACTTTTTTAGGGGTCAACTCAAGTTTATCCAAAAAATACTTTTTGTTTGAATATGGATATTACTGATTAAAAACATTTGAACATGAAAAGACTCATAAAACATTTTGTAGTTGAATGCGTATTTATTTTATAAAGTGTTAAGTAAAAAAGTAAAATACATAATTACTAAAATTATTTACTTTTCACTTTTTTTGTGTTGATTTTTTCACTTTTTTTTTCTAATGTAACTTAGAATTTCGTTTCATGATCAAAGTAATTATTTTTTAAAATTTTCATCAATGTGACTATTATTGATTGTAATTTTTGTATCTAAATAACTTCAAATGCATGTTCAATAATATTCATTAATAATTTGTATGCATATTTAAATGAAACTACATGCATACGCGCACACATACACGTGTATGTTCATATTCACACGCATATTTAAATAAAAAATAAATTTAAATTTATTGTTAAAAAAACACATAAATAAATTATATTAAATTTTTGTTTTAATTATATATTTTTATATTTTTGCTGGGTATAATTTTAAATTTATTACCCTCAAAGGCAATGATAATAAGTTCCTTTTTTTTGCCATTTCTTTCAAGTTTACAGACCTTTTCGAGAACTAAAAATCTATCTAGCAAAAAACAAAAGTAAAATAATAATTAAAGATAATATAGCCCAACCATTTTTTTTTTGCTAAACGATTATACAATTATATTAATAATTCATGAATTAAAGTTGCTGTATTATTGAGTGTGTGACTTGATTTCACTTCTATTGATTGTGAAGCTATCATCATCTGATTTGTTGTTGCTGCTGCTGTCATCGATTCTAATGTTTATCATAAATATGTTAAGATTCTTTGCTTGACATGACAAAGATTCGAAAAATCACATCACTAACCTCACAAGAAAAGCCAACCACGTTTAATTTCTAACTTGCTTTTTATGAAAACATCGTAGCAAATAAAATTATCAGTTATTAACGTCCTAACTTCAGTGAAGATATAAAATAAAATAAATAAATAATGCCCATTTCCCCCTGTTAAAACAAATTGCCTTCATATATGAAATCGTCTTTAAAGAGTGTTTTTCTTTTTTCATATATAAAAATCGAAAGTTATTGCTCGTCGTAAAAATTGTTTGATTGAATTTGAATATAATTCAGATTTATGATTAAATTGAAAATTGATCTTTGGTTTTATGAACACAAAAGGGTAACAAAATAATTGACATTTGGGAATCAAATGATTTATTTGATTGATTAAAAAATCTTTAACTTTAGACAACCTTAATTGTTCTAGCAAGCTAGAATGTGTTTAATTCACTAGAAAAAGAAAAGAAAAATATGTTGTAATTGTTAAACGACTTGTGTAAAAGTGAAATAAATTTAAATTTTTATACTTTTTTTTGTTTAACTTTTATTGATTGTCATTAAGTCGGTAATTTCTAAGTTTCAAAGTTTTTAAAGAATTTGTTATAACCCAGAATACTCTTCTTGGAGAAGACAAACTTTTAACAAATGTCTTTTAGTTTCAATGAATTATTATTTTAATTGAAATAACTGTCTCTTTCACTTAGATTAACATAAGGCTTTAATTACCTTAAATAATCAATTAATGAATAAAACAGTTAAACTGTATTTAAAAACATTTTCATTTTTTTTGCATATTGTTAACTTCAAATCAAGAACTAGAAGTCTTTTTTTTAATCAGAAAATTGAATGAAATAATTTTAATAAAAAATACACCAAGACGTGTCCTTTTTGACTAAATTTAAATATTTTTTTTATTTTTATTTTTGTGAATGATAGGTCATTTTTATTTGAACAAGCAAGAAGTGTATGTCAGAACCGCTAGTGATACTTTTTTTTAATAAATTTAAAATAAATTAGCACCCCTTTTAGAAAATCAAGTATATTTTTTAACCGGATTAAGATTTAGGTTTTTTGTTTGTTTATTACTTGTAGGCGGTGAATAATGTTTTTAGATAAGTTTATTTAATAAATTTATTGACTCTTGCGTGTCATTTTTAAATTCTATATCATAGTC